>JANSTT010017880.1:0-15533 GCA_026745375.1 Platyura marginata | reverse complement strand
ATAAAGTATAACTGGTTCGTATAATTCTTGCAAATGAATTATTGGTGAAGTGGGTGAACCATTTTCCGGAAAATATTTAAGAATCTTGATTACAGCATGGCAATAATGAAGAAATAGAATGTACTGTTGTTATATACATATAGAGCCGAGAATTTAGATGATTTTGGCAAGAGCCATTACAAGTATATGGGGCTCTATAGAGCTTGTCGTGCAATCAAATTCGGATTGCGTTGGTTAGTTACCATGATGAAAAATTCATTATATATTATACATATACAAAAATGTATACCTACACATATGTAATGTGGTGGCAGCTATGTTTTTATTTGTACGTACATATATTATGTATATTGACTGTGATTTATTGGTGTTTGTTTTAATTAAAACTTGTACACAAAGTTCCATTTCATGAAGCATTAATTCAACTACAAGTATATATATATGTATATAATACACAGGGTGATCAACCTAATCCTGGCCAAAGTAAGAAGCCAATCTATTACCTTTCTTAATCGATCTTAATCATTTTGATTGTGTTTTAAGGATTGCTTGCCTTGAGTTTTTTTTCTGGGTCTTGATTGCTGGTGAGTGTTGTAGGGATGTGTGATATGATTATAACTGCCTTTATATTTAGTTTTTTTTTAATCTCATTTTTCATTTCTTTTTTTTTTACATTTTTTCTTTCTTTAGAGTTTAGACAATACTAATTCATTTTAAATTCATATTTATTTCTTTATTTTTAGCCGTAGATAATATATTAGCAATATGCACACTTAGCTTCAAGACTACTCGTCTGTGTGTATATTCAGTAATAAATTAATAAATAAATTTTTAAGCTAAACATGGTCATATTTGGATGGAGCAAAATGGATAAATAGAGTACATAAGCAAAACAAAAAGTTTATATTTCATATGGATGTATACAAGACTATGGACTGTGGAATCGGGAATCTGATTCAGTAAAATTCTGCCCATTCCGGGATTACATTTTTTATTAGATAGCCTCTGTGTAATATAGGAGCGCTAATATATTTTGGAGTTTGCGCAATGCCCACACTCAAAGAAAACAATAATAAAATCAATTATGTTCATAATTGATATAGTTAAAATGAGAAATTATAATTAATTTGATTGTAATCATCATTGAATAAATTTATAAAATAATATTTTAAAAACAAAATAAAATTATGATTCAAACTACTTATTAATTTAATAATTTACAAACAAAATCTCCATCAGTTTTGCTCCACTCACATGATTTTTTAATTAATTGTCTTCTATTACAAAAATTGGAGTTTTTACGCCAGTACCAACGCAGACTGGATGCACAGAGTTAACGAATGGGAGTATCAAAAGTATCAGAAGTTCGTTTGAATAGAAAGGAGCAAAAATGGAGTATGCCCTAGGAAAGGAGACGCAGAAACCATTGTCCTCTTCAGATATTAAAATTTAGAGATAATTTTTATTACCTTATGGGTGACAATTCTATTATTTTTCAAATTCACATCGTACTTACAATTTTCTGGGCTACCAGAATCAATCAATTCTGCACGACAACACCATCTATACCCAGAGTAGTAGTGTAATGTTTCAAAGATAGAAAATTGAACGCTTGGATACTATTGTGATATATTAACTTACCAAAGATAAAGTTGCCATGATTTTATGGCCTTTTGAAAATGCTAAACTAAAACTATAAAACATTTAAAATGTATACAAAAATTATACAGCCCACACACAATATAACAAACATATACATACATACTTACATACGTAACAATTCGCATACACTATATGGATAATGGAACGAATGGCTATTACATCATCCCACACACAAAAATTCAAAAAAATTTATTTTTCATTTACAGAAAATACTTGGCATGCACTTTTTCGACCATAAATTCAATGCACTTCTACAAAATCGATTTCACCCACAAATTTTTCAGATTTCCTCATGTCTTACATTATATATTATATGAATTTGGCATTTAATGTAAGTAAATTGTTAGATATGTTTTTTGGTTCGGGAAATAGATGATAGATGAGAATTTTATTACAAAATGTGGGTAGAAATTCATTGTTGTGTCTTTTGTTCAGGAAAAACAAGATCAATGATATAATATTTACGATAGATTTTCTATCTGTATAAATGTGTAAGTGACTTCAGAAGAACATATACGAGTATAAGACGACGCCATTTCGATCGGCCACAGGTTTATTGTTTATTATTTTAAAAAGTTAATTTTCAATTTAACATTGAGCATTTGATTCAATAAAAATTAATTTTATTTCGGTACAGGTTTATTGTCAGTCGGGTATTATTTTCTGTGGCATTATTTTTTATTGTTGGGCTTGTTTATTTTTTTACTAAAATTTGTGTGGAGTCAATTATAAACTGTATAGCGGTTGCCAACAGAGGCAACCGAAAAATATAGAGGTGCCAGACAATACAAGACTTTCAGTGTGGATATAAACAAGCAGAAACTTGCTTCATAAGAATCCATTGTATGGTTCAAAAGTTATAGGTGAAAAGCTACATTATATATAGCCTCACCTAGCCTCACCACCGCAAGAAAATTTTCTTCTTTTATTGACCTCTTTTAACACCATATTTTCTATTGCACACTTTATTACAATTATCTTTCAGTAAGGCAAAATCATGAAATTCAAAACATTACTAATCATCTATGTATCAATATTTAAAAAAAAAAATTGTCGCTATTTCTCTGTAATGTATTAGTATGTGCTAATTCGTTAAAAAAGTTTCAATTTTTGCTTACGCATTATTATCGAAATTCTTGTTTTTTAATTGGAAATTCTTGTTTTTTAACTGTCAAGGATTTAAATAAAAAAACGATGAATTATTGAAATTCTTGACAGTTGAAAGCAAGATTTTTTGGGTTTCCGTGGTTATATAAGCAACAATTAAAGATTTTTAATCGAATAAGTACATACAAGTACATACTAATACATAAAAATTGCTATTTTGAAAATTACTATCCCGTCAGACTCGATATTCGATTTTATAATTACTTATATATTAATTTTAATTTTTAAAATTCATATACCTAAATAACTGTATTTGCATATTTCATAAAAAAGCAACCTTTCAGGCATTTATGTTAATGCACTATCATATTTAGTATTCTATATCATAAATCAAATCTAAATGTCATTCAATATTCAGTGTATTAGAGATCTCTATCTGTATATCTACTTAATTTTTTTGTTTTCCACAGAAGAAATACTTAATTTCTAAACAATTTTCGATATTTATATCAAATATTATGAAAATAAATATTTTAATTTATGATCATTATGGGGGTAGAGAATATTCCAACAAAATGTAATGTTATTATCGTTTTAAATTCAGTTTTACCATAGTACGAGTATAATGTTGAAATTTCTGTCAGAACAAATTACAAATTATTGTTGCTCGGGGAGTTTTAAGGTATATATATAGTTTGCGTCTATTATGGTAATGTTTTTTGCGTTATGATATTTAAAATAGCAGTTTTTTTTTTATAAAACAAAACAAACATTGTGAGACAGTTTTTAGTTAATTAACTCCTATGTTTTTATTTTATTTTTACTTAAGTTATCGAACGTTACGAATTTTGACTCTTTATTATTAAAAATTCTGACAATATACAAATATTATCTATTTCATGCTGTAACTGAGTTCAAAAAAGATGATTATTTCTATTTCTGACTTATTTTGACTAAAATAGCTATTGTTGAAAATTTCCACAAACTTGTTATTAAAATCCATCATAGCAAAAAACTATATTACAAATAACTTAAATAATTTAGATTGTTAGGGTAAAAATCATTCTAATTAAAAAAAAGTTAATTTTTCGGTCAAAAATATCATTGTATGGAAATGGAGGTTTGAAGTCTACATTCTATGTAGAGAAGTGGATTTCTCTCAGTAAATTGTTGAATAAAATAACATTTTAATTTGTGGAACTCTTCAGCATAAGCCTTTCAAGAAAGCCTAATTTCAAATTGAATTGATTGAGTTTATAGTTCTCATCAGCTGGCAATGTTTTGACATACATACATATGCAATAAAATTTGTGTTGGATTTGATGTAGTATGTCATATGTATGGAGAATAGATAAATATTTTAATATGTATGTATGTAATATAGTATGTATGTGCATATTGTAAATAATGAATAACCATTTTCTTAAGGAAACATTTTCAAACTTAAAACAAAGTCATTTCGCATGCTCAACGACTAATGAGTTTGCCAAAGTTACTATACATACCTTAATTTTAAATTTAGGAAATCTGGCAATTAACCAAGCATCCTATCTAACTACAGCAACCATAATTTTCACATTTGTAACTTTGTTAGTTAGTATACTTGTACTTGGACTATTCTATTATATACTATACTTAAGTCATTCATATGTAGGTAGATATATACATATTTTATTATTATGTATAAATATTTATATGTATGAGTGGGTAAATACATACCGAATTAATTTCTTAGTTATAAATACCACCTATATGTATAACATATAATTATATACCTATGTAGTTTTCTAAGGACATGATATAGGGATGGGGTTTATTGTTAAAAAAATAAAATATAACAAGTTTTAGTTTTTACTATATACAATATAGAGGTGAATGGTAACAATTAAGAAAGACTTATGTAGATGACGCATAAAAAAAAATTAAAAAAAACCGACAAGTTGACGAATAGGCCGAAATCGCTTCGATACATTTTATTCATACAGAAAAGTTTTATATAACCATAGAGTGATAGTGAAAATTGTTTTTTGCCCTTTTATCCCTTTTTATTTTATAAAATAAAAAGTTATATAAAATATTTACATAACAATAAAATTAAGTGTACCTTATATTACTCAGAGGAATAGTTTGAATATATCTACATTAAGTAAGGTGAAATTTTGTGTAATCATCAAGGGTTCCTGCACTTTGGCACCTGATCAGTGTAACCATTTGTATATAACTCATATATCACAGTTAAAGATACAAAAGTGTTTTTTTATTTTTTTAAATATTTATGTACAGATAACCTGTTCTGTGTCTGATGAGATCAAATTGATTCAATGATTGAAATTAAATTAATCAAAAGCCACATTTAGGCTTTATTTAATTTAAAATTTTTTATAAATTACACTTATATAAAATAAAGTATGTTGGTGTTGGGGTATAATTGAAACAAGGGTATTTATCCGGACACATAATGGATCCTTATGTGGTCTGCAATTTGTAAAGGTAAACACTCACCCAGTTCTATATACTAATGTATGTATAATTCAACTTTTTTTTTTACTTCAATATTTAATAAGATGACAGTTTTGTCCTTTATCAACCCCACAAAAAATCTGCCATCATTTCTATATAATACATAGGTTTACCTTGTTATCATTTTTTTTTCTCAATATTATTTGCCCAATTACAAAATATTCAAAATATTACATTATTTTAGCTCGTTTCAAAGCAAAAATTTAATTTATTTTCAACGCGCTCATGTTTTCGATACATAATTTGTTTTATAACGCTTTTCCAAAGCTTTTACGTGTCATTTGGAACAATCATTCAAGAGAGAGTGTGATACCAATGTTTCAAAAATATTTTCCAAAAAAAAAAAAAGAAAATTTAATGTTCGCACGTAATATAATCCCATCCAAAAATATCGTCAGCGTTTTTAAATTGCTCACGAAACATAATATTATCATAGCTTAGTGGCGATGTGTACATGTTTGGTGGTACTGCACACTTTTTATATTTTAGTCAATAGATTTTTACGGTCTTGTCTACGTCACATTTACGCGTGGGTGTCTGGCACACCTACTAGAAGAGAATGTATAAGGGATATATCAGGATGCAGAGACGATTATGAACGCTCCCATTATGTGCCATTTTAAGAGGGATCTTATAGAATATTTTGTAAGCTAGACTTGTAACCATACATAGTTAGGATTATGTGTAGATATATATATATATATATATATATATATATATACATAGATAATTATTTCTCTGGATTTTCAGGTATAATATGAGAAAAGAAACGCATTTTCCTTAATTTAATGCCTTGGCATTAAACAAACAAACCTTAAGAAATTTCCTATACATACCACATAACATAAAATGTCTCCTTAAAATATTGTGGTTATATGCTCTTACACAAATAAATGTTCTCCCACCTCAATACCACCCTTTGATTCTCACGCAGGCGTCCCTCTAACGCTTTGAACATTCTATGGAATATTTATTCGAGATAAATCGACTTGTGTCGTTAGTTCATTCGCGCTTTATCCCTTAGCAAGGCAATAGTACACGGTGCAAAAAGCCGTAACATGGCCAAAACGGCCTCCCAGGGTGGTGTTGTATACCCCCTAAATATTGTTTAGATTACTAACAAACAAACAGACAACAACTACAGTAAAGAATTGTTGCGAAATTTTTTTAAAAAAATAAATAAAAATACATTAAATCAAATTTTTTTAAAAACCTCCAAATCGAAAACTTCGCGAATAATAGAAAAAATAGATTTTTTTCATCAAAAAAGTGTAATGCTAATTAATTTTTTTATACACTACACAAAAAATCGTTTTTAAACTGTTTGTTGTTGATTTAAAAAAAAAAACCAAAAACTGAAGGCAGTGGCACTAAAACATTAAATACAGTGAACAATTTTTTTGAAAATAATATTTTTAAACTGTTAAGTGAAAATTTTTCAATCAATTAATGTGTTGACAAATAGAAATTTTTGAAAAAATAATAATTTTTTATTGCCGTTGCTATTTTCTAATTGTGGTGTGAGTTAAGCTGTTGAGCCAAAAACTATTTTTTACACCCTTAAGGATAACCACAAAAAGGATATATGTACATACATTAAAAACAAGGATATATCTAAATTTGAACATTTCCGCAAGATATTTTGTGTTTTGTGTTTAATTTCTGAAAAAAAAATATCGAAAATTTCCGTAAATGAAAAGAAACTGAATTAAAATTGTGCACCAAACTAAATTTTCGGTACATTGACACAATTCTAGGAGTGGATAAGGATTATATACCTGAATTGCTTGCCAACAATTTCTCATGTGCATTACATAACCATTTAACTGACGGGATTTTGCATTGGCTAATACTATTGTGTTGTAATTTTTAAAGTAGGTAAGACATTATACAAGAAGAGTTATTTATATACATATAAGCAAAAACAACAAGAGAGAAGGAAGTTCGTCCATAAAATATTTAATGGTTTTTCTGTTATTTGGCAACAAGACAAAGCAAATTTTCAATTTGGACAGAGACAAAAAAAAACTTCAACAAAAAAAATAACATTTATTTTGTGAAGGTCATTTAGTGCATAACATACATACATAAACACTGTATTTATACTATAGCAACAACAACAACAAAAAGAAAAGAAAAGCTATTCACAATCGAAAAAGAGTGTAATTATTATCTGACTGAATTTTAAAAGCAATCTTCCTTTTATTGACATTAGTTCAAACGTCAGCCTTCAACGAAAATACTAACTCTTTCCAAAATATAGCAAAAGGTCTACACATACGCAATAAATTTAATATTTTCAATATTTATTTTACCATAGACTGAAATTGTTTTTTTTTTCAAAAAAAAAAATAAAAATTTACCTGACTAATATCCAAAAGTCATACCTACTAAATCTACAAATCAATAAATCAAAAATCTACACAGTGAAATGTTTCGCGAAACTTTGCAATTGCTAGCTTGTATGAGTCTGCTAACGAGTACCCACTCGTTACATATGGCGAGGGATGCATATCGTCGACCCATCTCCGATATTGACGCTGATCTATCAATTGGCGATAATTCAGCAGCAAAACTTCCAAATATCATTTACAACAATCCATCAATAGACAATGTTAACAATGGAATCGAACAATACAATCGACCATCATCGGGTCATCGTCAACAGGAAACACCAAGAGGATTGCAAGAATTATTCTCTGGACCATCGACACTTGACATACGATTAGAGCAACAGCAACAACGTCATTTAATTGAACAGAAACAACAGGAACAACAGCAACATCAAAGTAAAAGAGCACCATCGGGTGGACATTCAGGTGATGAAATTGGTGGTGCTGGTGGTAGTATTGCTGGTAGTGTAAAGCAAAATTTAGCGCAAGTAACTCATGGCATCGCAAGCCAATTAATGTTGCGCAGTCCCAGAGGACAACGAAATTACGATGTTCCACAAATAGGTAAGTTATTTTATTTTAAAATTTATTAAAATTGAAGAACCTATATCCTATACAATTAAATTAAACTTGTTGTGATGATAACTTGAAAAATAAAATAAGATGCTGTTAGTTTTATCAGGAACATCTACTTATAATGTTTAAGACTTGATATATTACGTGTTGGCTTTGCTTTTGGTAGCTACTCTCTCTCAGCCCCGATTCCAGATTAAATTTAGCTATTTAGGATAAAAAAAATTATTTTACATAATCCTTTAGAGGTGATGTGTTCAATTTTCAATCAAACCATCTTATTGGTCAAGTCAACTTTTTTGCTTCGAAAAAAAAAGATGAATCTAAGTTGACAAACATTTACCCATTTGTCTTTTAACAAATCTACATACTCTTTATAATAGGCCGAAACTATTATTACTCGTATCTTAAAGTACCTAAACTAAACCAAATTTTGTACATACCAATACCTCTTCATACTATACAAATATAGTGCCTAAATTAAAATGGGTTTCAAAATTATAAAGCCTTTTATAATAGAATTTAACAAATTTTAGAGGATAAGTGTCTCATCGTAAACTTGTGTCAAATAAGTAATTACTAAAACAAAATCATTATAACTAGGAATGTATTGTCTGTGGCTTGGCTACCCTCTAAGATCTGATATGACATGGTTAAACTTCGGGTATGTTGAATGAATCATTGCAAAACCGGTATCAATTTGTACGATATTGGACAATACGTGGGTATATTGAGAGACTAAAGAGGCAAACAAATCTTCGATGACGTCTAAAACATAATCAATCATGCATCATATCTTCTTTTGGAAAGAGTTTTCATGTCTGTAATGGACTGTCTTATAAGATATTTCTAGTTATTAATAGTAGTTGAGTTTTTCTTATTTTTGTTGAAAAGTTTTCCGGCCAAAATTCGGTTTTCATTTTGATGAGATTTGAGATTATCTATACCAGACTTTTATTAAAAATGAATGGTAATCATAATTCTTTTTATTAGCTACATAATATTTTATACACACACAATTTATATTTATATAGAGTGGACACTGGACGTGAACATGGAGCATATAACATAAATATTTCTTAAGTGAATTGCTTTTTGATTAATATTTCTTAACGTCACACTATCTCCTAAGATTGTTATAGCGAGGGTTGAGAAATATTATAAGTAAGTGGGTTTTTTTTTGGAAATACCATATAAAGGATATATACCTACTTATTATTGTAAGAATTGAAATTTTTCTACCCAATAAGATATTTTTTTGTTAAATGTCAATTGTTTAAAATTCTTAAGAATATGTCCAAATTTTATATTTTCTAATAATCTCATTTTGTAAACCTACACATACACAAAACCAGTAAAGAAGGATTAATTGGCTACACCGATTTTAATATACACGTATGAGTCCTTGTTTATTATCTTCGACTTTGTCCGTGTCTATTTTGCCTGTACAACATATATTGAGTAAATTGAATAGAAATGATATAAACTGCTAGAAATGACATGAAAAACTCGACGCCATAACGATAGATCGTAGAACTTTTTGGTCTATTAATGAAATCTTAAAATTGATTACAGTCGTGGAACTTTCTGGACTATATTTGAAATTTTCATTTTTGTACTCTCTATAACTGTTGTCATATTCATTTTTTCTACATTCCGACTAGTAAATGAATGGTTTATATCAAAATTAGGTGCACAGTGCTCAACAGTTTCCACTGCACCTTGTCCGATTTTCTCCAAAAACAATAGAGATCTTACTCAAAGTTTCGACTTTCTAGCTTCAGCTGTTTGGCCAGAATCGTGATTACAGACAGACGGACGGGCAGACATGAATTTTTCGACTTAGAATTTCACGAGAAAGAAAATGGTGGTAAATTTTTCTACGATGATTATTAAGGGGCGTTACAAACTCCGTACAAAAGTGACCAAAGATGTCCTTATACGTAGAATGTTAGGAGTTAGGTAGTGGTGCAAACAAAGCTAAAAACAAAATCGAAGTTTACTTAAAAAAAATTAGGTCTTTCTTAATTTAATAAAATATCCAAAATTACCATTTTACACAATTTTTAAATATGCCGTAAAACCTGAATAAGAACTGTGATAGTCTAAATAGCTTCAAATAAACTACTTTTTTATTGCTATCTACATACATACTAGTTATGTAGTAACTAGAGAGATTTTTTTGGTGGGGCAAGAGAACTAGATTAAAGCATAGACACTTTTTCACAAATCCTCAATCAACATAATATCATAGATTATTTGTAATATGAAAATCTGGTCAAATTGATAATAATTTAAGGGGAGAATGGCTTAATTAATTTTAATGTCCATTTTGAGACCACATTCTCATGTTCTGAGGTTTTTAAAACAAAACTCAAAACATTAACAATTCAAAAGTAAATATACTTTAATCACATTGATATAGACACGAAATGCCCATTCAAAACGGATATTTGATTATCTCTATTGAAACATAACAATAAATAATCCTGTTCATTTAGGTTTCCATGTCTATATTATTGCTGATGTGCACGTGAACTTACTTTCTATATACATATACAATATACCTACATATAATTCAATTGGGGTAGGATTGAGGTAAATATTCCTCTATACAATCTATACAACTAACCAGATATATACGGGGATAGTAACATTTTATCGCTCGAATAAACATTTTCTAATAATTTAGCATAATAATCGGCGCTGTTTTCATTTGTACGTTTATGTTGTTGTCGACATATTTAAAAAGCATTAATTCTAACCATTTATATTATCTTTTTATCCGAAATGTGTACATGACATGAAATGTTTAAGCAGCTTATATGGGTTGGTATATCCAAAATGAATTCAAAGCATTTACTTTGATGTACAAAAGAACAATAATTTGTTGGCTCATTTATGGATGGTTATTAAGCAAACAATAAATTTTGAAGAATTAATCAATTAATGAAAATGAAAGGCATTTCATAAAAATGTTTTTTTTGTAAAAAATTCCAAAAATGGTAAATACAATACAATGGCATATTATTGTAACATATTTATTATGATGTCTCTTCAGGAACATTTTAAATATATCATTGCGTCAGCAACTGAAAATGAAGTCTGACAAACAAAAAATTACCCAAAATCATTTAAAAATTCAACTCCTTTAGGTAATCCCACTCAAAATATGTCAGATATTAATTTAAACTCTTTAAGGCTTCTTTTATTTCATCGACGATACATATTTCCTCTTGTACAATTAAACGTAGATTTTTCATTACCGCAAATAATTTAGATTCGTCACTGAACCCTTTCGATAATCTATACTGATTCATCGATGATTGAGTTGGGTTGATTGGCATCCGTACCTATACTACACACACAATGTATAATCAATATAATGTTTCTTTAAAAAATATAAACATAATCGGAGACGGTTTATTTTATTAAAAAAACTAAAATAGTCTAAAATTCTTGTATAACAACTAACCGCGTATGTACATATATAAAGTACGATACTAAATTTATAACATTTTTCTAAGAAAAGCTAACCAAAAGCTTTTTGTGTAGAGTAAGGTGGGATAAAACGATATATGTACATAAGTAAGTTATATTTTTCCATATTGTGCGTAAATGTATATGCATTTTTGTCAAATCTTATATACATTTTTAAGTATTATTCTATAATTAGAATGAAATTAAGTTTAGTGGATTATTTTAATTATTCCTTTTAATTATAATATGTATATTTTTGGGACAAAATGATACAAATGTTATAATTGTTCAAATTAATTATTTTATAATGAAAAACTTCAATTATTTACTTTTACTTTGAGCAATGAAAAGAAAAAGGTTTGAATTTGTTTATTTAATTTTTGGATGAATTGTTTTTGTTTGAGTATATTTTAAATACACAAATATAACTTTTTTGTATCGTTTTGCCTTGCCTTACCCTACTCAGTTTAACAACAGCCGTATACCTACATATAATAAAAAATAATCAATACCTTAGTCGCTTAGGTAATGAAATTTGATACGGTTATAAAATAATTGGCATAATTAATTATTCATTGGAAAATAATTTCGATTTAGAAATGTGTATTTTATTTTTATTACTGTAAAATTTAAGTTAAAATTGAATTAAATTGATTATGATTATTTTCTATAGCCGTCTATAATCGTTTTTGTGTTAAATTTATTTAATTCACATAATTCTATTTATACCAGCGCATAATAAAATAAAGAGTAATGAAATCTCAAAACATATTTGAATAAAATTGATTATCTTATTGTTAATTTTTTCGTTGCTAAAAATAAGTTTTAGTAGAATTGTTAGATTCTGGTATGGAATTTATAATTCTTCACATATTGTGCATATTATATTTTATGTATTATAGCAAATAAACGCGGCTTTCAAACGTATCGTGTAGCTATAAATATAGATAGATACTGAACTGATAAAATGTTCTTAATACTAAATACTTTACAATACTAAATACAATAATATTTGTATGTCTTCTCTGGTGAATTCATATAACCTTGTGTTACTATAATTAATTAATTAAAATATGTACATGGATTCTTCATAACGATAGCTTTTTCAAACTATACAAGTGCTTTTACGACTTTAAGACACTATTCCTATTCCCTTAGCAAGCGTTATAAGTTATAACAACCTCTACTTGAAGAAAAAGCGTATAATTAACCAGAGGATGGAAGTAAGGGAAAATTGGGAAATTCTAAGCAAAAAAATTTTTTTTTCCCGAAATTTGAACTTGAAATTAACTTTTTGAATCAATTTGTGAAAATTTCAAGTGATTTGTATAGAATTTAACATTCATTCCACACATTTATTACAAAATGACTAAAAACAGCTTAATTTTCGAAAAAAAAATTATTTTAAACAATTCAAAACAAATACTGAACGACAAGATAGACCCAGATATCTATACATCATTGGATTTGTATATTTCTTAGCTTAAATTTACGGATAGTTTTGAGGCTGAATTCCGATACCTCAATTTTTGAAAAATCTTTAACAGACATAATGTTTTTAAATAGATAGAAAATAGTATCGAAATGACCCATCCTAATGATCAACGGTTCCCCAAATATTTTTTTTTTAATAGATATTCGAAGCAGTTAACTGGAAGAAAAGATTTCTCTAAATAATGGTTTAGTAGTTTAAGAGATATGATTTATTTATTATATATATATATTTATTTCCCTATAATTTTATAAATTTCACCTTGAAATTATTTATCGTCACGATATCTTTTTATTAATTTGTAAAAATTTCAAGTAATTTGTATAAAATTTCACATTTCATTTTTCATTTCAATAAATTTGATATTAAATTATAATCTTAACGGCTCAAATTCCTATCATAAATTTTGAAAAATTCTAAATTAATACTTAGAGACGATATTGATCCAGAAATCATAATTTTGCGTAATACACATCAGATTGATAAAAAACTAAATCAAAAATAAATTTACTTTCTACACTACATAATTATGTACGTACATTATCTACTAAATATATTATTAATTTTTTGTTTTTCCATTTGTTACGTCACATTGTATATACTTTGGAAGTGAAGAAAAAGCTATCTTCCTAAAAAATATTTTTGCTTTTTATACTTTTCTTTTTATTATTCTGAGATTATATTCACTTTCATTTTTATAAATGAAAATACAATTTTTTTTTTTTGGAATTCCAAATGAAATAAATACCAAAATTAGCCATAAAGTGGGTAGGTAAGTTTTTATTGCACAGTATCTTTTACAATTATATTATATGTACATGTACCTATTAGTATGTATGTAGTATATATGTGTATGGTATGGTATGCAAAGCATAAATAATAAAATTATTTTTATGTATATACATATCAATATATATAATAATAAAACCACAATTATTACATAGAATATAAATTCATCCTCATCACACCTCTTTTTATATATAAATATGTCAACATTTCTAAGAATTACCTGTAGATAACCAATTTTGATCGTGGTGTGTGGCTTAAATTATTAAGTTCGTTTGGGCTTGGCTGTTAATAAATTAAATAAAGTACATAACATCATAAATATTGTATGAATGTGAACATGCTATGTACTCGTATTTATGTGGTTATAAGTCCCAAAAATGTCAAATAATGTCCTATGAGAATTAAACTTTTTAGACAGTTACGCTTCTGAATTATTATTTAAAATAAATTATTTTTTGATGAGAAACCTGATATGGAACCTAAATAAAATATTCTTTTCAAAGTCATGCGATCATTTAACTAAATGATTAAAATCTTTACTCTAATTAAGATTTCTATTTCTATTGCGTTTAAAATTAAATGTGCCTACAATTATAATTGTATTTTCATTTATAATTATTATTTGCAGACAATTTATTTAATTTTATGTCTAATTGTCTTAGTAATATTGATTAATGTATGATTTTAGCATTTTTCGATCGAAGTTTAAAAAATTAAAACAACTTAATTAACTTAACAACTTAAGAAATCTATGTATATTAAATTAGGTCATATTTTGTGATTTACCTCTAAGTTATCTCATTCAATAATTTGATAAATTTGCTTCAAAATTTCAATTAAAATTTAATTTTGCTCGCATCGCCCATACGATTTCTTTATTTATTCTCCAATGTTAGGTCGATCCCTTTTCCAACATCGCTACGATTCACCGTGGAAAGTAGAAAAAAAACATTACTAAAAAAACTATATGATTGGATCTTTTACATTAAATTTACCATAAAAATAAGCGATGCAATCATAACTAATGCCCAACTATGTAAATAACAAATTATTATTGGGTGTACGAAAAAAATCTAATTAAATTTAATTAATCCAGGACCCACTTGAAATGATGACACTTTTCCCACAATTAATTTAACTTATAAAGTACCTACCTGAATATCTAATGAAGAGCAACAAATAACTTTTAATATATGTACAAAGGTTAGCTACCTTAATTTTATTTCTATCTTTAAATTAGTTTGCCAAAATAATGAGAAATTATTATTGAATATCAGGTTACACCTACAATACATAAAGTGATTACAAATCTGCCACCCTTCCCATATTATTTACAAAATCGATAATGCTGATAGAAAATAAAATGTTATCTGTATCCAAACAGCGCAATAACGCCTAATCCTTTTCTACATAAAGTCCCATTATTTTGCTCATTTCATATCGCTTCCATTGGGGTGTTTTGCATAATCTTAAGTGAAATACCTTTTCGCCCATATCCCAAACCTTTATATAAATAT
>JANSTT010017879.1:0-15538 GCA_026745375.1 Platyura marginata | reverse complement strand
TAGCGTTATGGCGCTGCAATCAATTTTATTGAATTTTTATGGTTTTTAATCATTTACTCGAAAAGTATTTAGATTACGGAAAAATAAATATGATAAAAATAATAGATAATAAAAAAAGGCTAACGCGGCTTCCGTACAAAACTACCCCCTACCCTTCTCCCACACTTCCTCCACCCCTCCTATACAACAATTTTCACTTTACATAAATTTCATATTGACTGCTTGAAAACCGGATTTTTTTGTTTGTTTACATTTAAAATATATGGAATGATCGAGAATCGGAAAAAATCAATAAAACAATGATATTGATCGCTTATTATTTAAAGCAATATTCGAAAATGACGTTAAAATCATTGAAAAATGATATATTTGGAAAATTTAAGAGTGTACCTACGTATCTTCTGAATTTACGTTTCCCGAGCTATCCTCCGATTTTTAAAAAATCTTTGAAAAGAAATTTTCGAAGAAACCATTACACATTAGCCAAAATTAAAAATTTCTAAACAAAATAATTGAACGGTATATTTTTTTCGGATGGAGGCCGGACTCTTTAACATGAAAAATTATCTTCCCCAATCAACACATCAAGAAATCAAAAGATAGGAATTTTTTCTGTTTTAATTTTGAAATTTGGCATACCTTATATGGTAAAATTAATTGATTTTCGAAAAATCTAATGATAAGGATTCGTGGGAGATAATAAAAGAAAAAAAATACATAATATGGGCGCCCATTGTTTTCAATTTTGGCCGCTAGATGGCTATTAATTTTGAATGGGGAATAATTTCACCATCCTAAGGTTCAAAAATGATAACCACCTTTTATGCAGCACAAAAAACAAAAACTTTTTTTTTTCTCAGTTTCATATAGTAGTATGTAGTAGTATTATTTAAATTGCTTTCATATAAAAATTGTGAGAAAATTGACATTTAATTAATTTTAGTATTGGTGGTCCTGTAAGGGTTAACAAATTGCTATAATCTGTTACACCCTTATATGCCCTACAACAAATAAAATCTTTTTCGTATATATAATTTTTTCGAAGCTTCTAGCTCAACGCGTTTTTGAGTTATCTTGCCTACATGAAACCAATGCTTCCCTTTTATATTTAATATACAGTACGGAAGCAAAATGAAGATTTTACTCATAGACTAAAAAATCCCACGAAATACCGATATGGCGCTGCAATCAATTTGTCATTTTTAGGGTCTTTAATCATTTGTATTCAATTTATCCAATTATATTTATTGTACAGACAAAATAGACACGGATAAAGATGTAAATAATAAACAAGTACTCATATGGGTATATTATAATCGGCGTTGCCAATTTTTCCTTCTTTAGTGGTTATTTGTTATTAAATAATATATAGCAAATATACATACATATATACAGTGGTAGAAATATTTATTACAACACCATATAAAATCTCTATATTTGTTATTTATGTTCCGAAATCAAATGTAATAAATTCTGAAGAGGATGTGGCTCAGAGATCGTTGAGAACCTTAAATGTGACTTACTCATCACGGACGAATTTAATCTAAATATATTACGGAAACTATAAGCCTTTTCATCTAAATGCAGAGAAAAGAGGTGTTGCAAGAAATATTTCTACCACTGTATATTTAATAACAATTTTACCAAGAAATTAGTCGTATAAACCCCGAAATACCCTTTTTACATCGCTGGAGTTTTTTTCAAATTTTTTTATCTTTCCCCAACGAGTCATTCTGACTGCCCTGTAACTTTTTAGAGAAGCATGATAGAAATTGGTTGTAAAGATTCTTAGGTTAACTATAATCAATAACAAAATGATATGTCAAAAAAAAATATCAATTTCGAAAAAAAACAAATGAATAATAAAAAACATTGATTCACTAAAAAATTCTTCTAATAACTTCTTAACCAAGTGTCTATCCAAGATTACCTCCAAATTATAGATCTAATCAAAGCAAAGATTGAAAAAAAACGTTACTAAATTTTAAATCTTGATAAAATTTTCTGTAATTTAAACCAGACAAATACATAAATGATTAAAATCAGTTGAGACGTTTGGTTACCATACCTATTTATTTAAAATACAATTGTACTTATAAAAAAAAATCACCAAGGTCAAAATAAAAAATATTGAGGCTATGCCGAAATTTTATGAAATCCGCCTTTAAGACTAACATTATGATACATAATGAATTAATAAGATATTGAGAGCGATTGATTAACAAAATATTATTAGTACCTACAAATTAGTATTTATTAGTAAAATAAGAAATATTATAGAATAAATTTAAGTTAAGAAGTGAATTAAAATTAAGTGTATACCTAATTATGCTTTAAGATAGTTTGGCAAATTTTTTTTTTTTAAATAAAACTAAATAGAATGTTTTTTTTGTAGCACCGCCAGAAAAACCACCAACCACACACGATCCATGTATTCCATCACCGTGTGGAGCGAATGCACGTTGTCGTGTTGATAATAACTATGGCGTATGTGAATGCATACCAGAATATCATGGAAATCCATATCATAGTTGTCGACCGGAATGTGTGGGCAATTCTGATTGTCCAATGAATCGAGCATGTATTAAACAAAAATGTCAAGATCCATGTCATGGAACATGCGGTATTGAAGCATTATGTACTGTGACAAATCATATTCCAATTTGTACATGCCCGCAAGGAACTTCCGGCGATGCATTTAGACAATGTATTATTGTAGTGGAAAGAGGTGAGTTAAACATGAACAAACAAAACCGAAGAATTTAACGGAGACATGACAATAAATTGTTTATTTTTACAGATGATCACTTACAAGCAACAGATCCTTGTTATCCATCGCCTTGTGGCCATAATACCCTCTGCCGAAAATCAAGTGATCAAGCACTATGCGAATGTTTACCGGGATACTTTGGTAGTCCATTTGATACTGGTTGTCATCCAGAATGTACAATTAGTTCGGATTGTTCTCGTGACAAAGCCTGCATAAATAGTAAATGTATTGATCCGTGTCCGGGAGTTTGTGGATATTCTTCACAATGCCATACAGTTAATCATAGCCCGATTTGTTCATGTCCAGCCGATATGATTGGTGATCCATTTGTTGAATGTAAACGAGCACCAGCCCAACCAGCCGATCCATGTAATCCATCGCCATGCAACCATAATGGTTTTTGTCGTGTTATAAATGGTGTGGCCAGTTGTACATATCCAGAATGTATTACCAATGATGAATGCTCATATGATCGAGCTTGTTTCAATCAGAAATGTAGTGATCCATGTGTAAATGCATGTGGATTAAATGCTTTGTGTAACGCAATTAATCATAAACCAGTATGTCTTTGTCCCCCCGGATATGTTGGATCGCCTTATGTTCAATGTAGTTTGCAACGTGAAGAACCAACCCCCAAACCAGAATGTACAAGAGATTTAGATTGCACAAACGATAAGGCTTGTATAAATGAACAATGCAAAAATCCTTGTTTAGAAGCAAATGTTTGCAGCAACAACAACGCTGAGTGTCATGTACAATTACATAGACCCATATGTGCGTGTCGAGATGGATTTACAGGAAATGCTCAATTCTCATGTTATGAAAGTATGTTAAACATATCTCAACATTACTCTATAGAAAATATATTTTTTGTCAATTTTATAGTTGGATGCAAATCTGATTTTGATTGTCCGGCAACACAAGCGTGTATTAATCGAAATTGCATCGATTCCTGTCAACAAATACAGTGTGGCGAAAATGCGCAGTGTCAATCGGATTATGGACATAGAGGTCGTTGTTATTGTTTGGATGGTTTTAAAGGAAATCCGCTAGTAAGATGTGATCGACCGGAGTGTACACAAAATTCCGATTGTGCATATAATCGAGCATGTACAAATGAAAAATGTATAGATCCATGTAACTGTGGTATTGGCGCACAATGTCGTGTTGATAATCATCAGGCTACCTGTTTATGTCCACCAGGATATAATGGCGATCCTTATAACACGTGTAATCGAAGTGAGTGATTGCATAAAACACATTATGTATACTTATGATGATGATGATTTTTTTTATTATTAAATTCCAGTTCCAGTATTAGCCAGTCCACAATGTACAATGGATGCCGATTGTCCAAGTAAGTTAGCCTGTTTCAGTGGCGAATGTCGAAATCCTTGTGTGGAAACAAAACCATGTGCAAGTCATGCAACTTGTACCGTTGTCGACACTCTACCTCTACGAACTATGGTGTGTCAATGTGACCCCGGCTACATTGGTGATGCTGATGTTGCTTGTAAACTTGGTAAGCAATTAATTTATGTGTCATCCTCATAATCATATTTTTGACTTTAAAAAAAAAAATTTTAATCAACATTACAGGTTTTTATTGTAAAAAAAATTTTTGTACCACAGCACTACTATTTTACACTAAAACCATCCTTAGTTGTACATAAAACGAATCAAAAGAATAAGATTAATGCTAAAAATGAAACTAAATTAATCGTTTGTTTTTATAGCACCAGTTAAAGAAGTGAATCCATGCAAAGAAGCGAATCCATGTGCTCCATCGGCTGTTTGTTCAGTTGAAAATCAACGTGCCGTCTGTAAATGCCCGCCAGGACTTATGGGAGATCCATTTAATAATTGCTTTAAAGAATCGATTACAACTCCAGAATGTAGCAGTGATTCGGATTGCCCTCTTAGTGCAGCATGTATAAATGGAAGATGTCAAAACCCATGTACAGAACGAAATCCATGTGCATTTAATGCTGAATGTCGTGTATCACAACATCGACCACTTTGTTTCTGTCCAACAGGATATGGAGGAGATCCGAAATTAGAATGTTATAAACGTAAGTTTGTTGTCATTATTGTTGAAAATTAATTTAAAATATATTATTTTCAGCTGAATGCCAATCAGACAATGATTGTCCATATGATAAAGCCTGTTATAATGAAAAATGTCTTAATCCATGCACATATGATTCAACACAATGTGGACGAGGAGCGGAATGTTTTGCTCAAAGCCATCGTGCAAATTGTGTTTGTCCGGCTGGTACACAAGGAAATCCATTTGTATCATGCATTACAGGTGTGTGTCAATACAATGAAGACTGTCGAGATGATGAAATATGTGACCGTCTTAATCGTGTCTGTCAGCCGGTATGCGATGATGACAGTTGTGGTGAATCAGCAATATGTCGAGGGAAACAACATCAACCAATTTGTAGCTGTAAACCGGGAACAACAGGAAATCCAAATATTCAATGTTCCAGTTATAGGGAGCCTCCGTTAAATCAACCCGAATGCAAAGTAGATGCCGATTGTCCATCTCAATTGGCGTGTTTCAATGAAAAATGTGAAGACCCTTGTAGTAAACCAGATGTATGTACACCGGAACAGAGTTGTTCCGTTCTTGACACATTACCACTACGAACACTTCTCTGTAAATGCCCAATTGATATGGTTACTGATTCAACCGGACACTGTATTCCAATTAAACAAGATCAACCGATTTGTCGTGTTGATGATGATTGTACCGATCCAGAAAAATGTATTCAAGGATCATGTGTACTAGCATGCCGTAGCGGTGAATGTGGAGTAAATGCTCAATGTTTATCTACCGGTCATAGATCGTTATGTTCATGTGCTCCCGGATACGAAGGAAACCCTCATATTGAATGCACACCAAGTAATTGAACAAAAATGTTTTCCAAATCAAATTCCGAATTTACTTAAGAAATTAATTTTATAGTCGCAAAAACACCAACTTCACCGGTTCCTGTTGAATGTTACAATAATGATGATTGTCCCAATGATCGTACATGCCAAAATCAACAATGCATCAATCCTTGCACAACCGAAGATCCTTGTGGACGTGGTGCTTTCTGTCATGTTAATGATCATAAATATGTATGCACTTGTCCGACAGGTCATACAGGCAGTCCACTAATAAATTGTATTCCACGTAAGTATTTTGATTGTTTTTCGAAAGCAAATTTGGTTGTTAGAAATATGTAGCTTGAATAATTATCATCATGTACGAAGATAGTGTCGAAGCAATAAAAATGAAAGAAAAGAAAAAAATGTTACAATAGAAAAAAACTTCTTAACTAATCGGACTAATTACTTTTCTGATTTACAGCTATTGAGGCAACAGTTGGTTGCAAATCAAATTCAGATTGTACTCTATCGGAATCATGCATCAACGAACTGTGTGTAAATCCTTGTAATTGTGGCATTGATTCGGAATGTATAGTAAGAAATCATCATCCTGTTTGTTACTGCAAACCTGGCTATTCAGGCAATGCACAATTTGGCTGCGTTAAATTAGGCTGTCAATCAAACGATGACTGCAGCGACGACAAACAATGCTTTAACACCGAATGTATCAATCCATGTGCATTAAGTAGTCCATGTGCTATAAATGCTGAATGCTATGGTCATCATCATCAAGCCGTATGTAGATGCCCATCAGGATTAGAAGGAAATCCATTTGAGAAATGTCTACGCACTGAATGTCACTCAGACTATGATTGTCCAGAGGACAAATCATGCGTCGATAATCACTGCATTAATCCATGCGCAACTAATTACAATCCACCATGCGCACAAAATGCTATATGTTCTATAAGAAATCATGCACCATATTGTAAATGTCCGGATAATATGCCCGACGGTAATCCATTGTCGTATTGTGAACGAAGTCAAATATCCGAATGTATAATGGACAGCGATTGTCCTAGTAAAATGGCCTGCATTAAAAATACTTGCGTTAACCCGTGCACTGAATTGACACCGTGTGCTAAGACAGCCAAATGTAGTGTACTAGATAGTACACCACTACGAACAATGATATGTGAATGTCCGGAATTGTGGGTACCCGATCAAAATGGAGAATGCCGCCGAGTTGTAATACCAACACCGTCGGGATGCCAACAAGATAGTGAATGTCCGGACAGCGAATCGTGCATAAATAGACAGTGTCGAAATCCTTGTAATTGTGGAATACATGCCTCATGTAATGTGCAAAATCATCGAGCTACGTGTTCATGTGAAGAAGGCTATGAAGGCAATCCAAATACTATTTGTCGAACTGTAGGATGTCGAATCGATTCGGAATGTGATTCGGGCAAATCATGTATCAACGGAAATTGTATAAGTCCATGTTTAGTCAATAATCCATGCGGATCAAATGCTGAATGTTACGTTAATGGGAATAAACCGGTATGTAGATGTTTAAGTGGATATCGTGGTAATCCATGGGAAGTATGCAACGTTGTGGGATGTAGAAGTAACAGCGATTGTCCGAGTGACAAATCATGTGAGAATTCACAATGTGTCAATCCTTGTGTATACACCAACAATTGTTCTCCAAGAGCTGAATGCGTTTCACAAAATCATATAGCCGTTTGTCGATGCCCGCCGGGATACAATGGAAATCCATATATTACTTGCACACCCGAACTTGTGCCCGAATGTAAATACGATACTGAATGTCCATCACGTTTAGCTTGCATAAACGAAAAATGCGTAAACCCATGTACATCCTTGGAACCCTGTCAACGTCCAGCACGTTGTGAAGTTGTACCCTCATCACCAGTTAGAACAATGATTTGTGTTTGTCCTGATGGATATGTTAGTAGTGGCAGTGGAACCTGCAAGCCCTTAAAACCTGTACTTGATATCGGTGGATGTATTTCAGATTCGGATTGTCCAAGTAACAAAGCGTGCGTAAACGACATTTGCCGAGATCCATGTAATTGTGGCGCAAACGCTGAATGTCGAGTAAAAGATCACAAACCTGTTTGTTCTTGTGAACAAGGATATGATGGCAATCCCGAAATTCAATGTATTCGTATTGGTTGTAAATCAGACTTTGAATGTTCCGGATCACACGCCTGTATAAATAGAGAATGTGTACCAGTCTGTGCTGATCATAGAATTTGTGCTGAACGTGCTGAATGTTATGGTATAAATCACAAAGCAGTATGTCAATGTCCACCAGGACTAAGTGGAAATCCTAAAATTGCATGTGTATTGTTAGGATGTAGAAGTGATTCGGAATGTCCCAGCAGTAAAGCCTGTATCAATAATAAATGTGAAAATCCGTGTGAGAAAACTGTTGTTTGTGGTAAGGATGAATTGTGTCAAGTGTACAATCATCGACCGGAATGTTCATGTCCACCAGGACTTATTGGAGATCCAATTAATGGATGCAAACAACTCGATGAACTGTGTCGATATGACGGTGATTGTCCAACACAAACGGCATGCATTGGAAGTGAATGTGTAAATCCATGCAATGCAACACAACCATGTGGTGTAAATGCAGAATGTAAAATTTTAGATACCGTTCCTGTGAGAACAATGATTTGTGAATGTTTACCGGGCTATCAAGGAAATGCAGCTGTTCAATGTGATAAAAGTAAGTGTTCTATTTAATTCAAATACATATAGGGAAGTAGACATTTCCATTAGTGTACTGATATCTAAATAAAATATGGCATTTTCCAGGATCTTTATGCCGCATAGAAAAAGGTTTCATCAAAGACGCCAATGGCCTGTGTGTTTGTCCGCCCGGCAGTGCTCTTGACATCTACGAAGATTGCATACCATGTCGATTTGAGCAGGGTTTCAAAATTGACGAAACTGGCCATTGTATGTGTGCACTAGAACGTGGAATGGTTATTGATGAAAGAGGACGTTGTGTATGTCCAACTGAGCATGGATATCGTTTAACTAATAATGGTGAATGTGTACCGGAATCTAGAAGTCCAAAATGCCAATTCGACGAAGAATGCGCAGATCATTTATATTGCAACACCGTTACGAAAGCATGTGAAGATCCATGCTTAACGAAAACTTGTGGCGTAAATGCCCTGTGCAATGTTACCAAACATAAAGCCATATGTAAATGTATATCAGGTTTTACCGGAAATCCAGAAGTACAATGCAGTAAGTTTTTGGCACCATGATTCATTTAATTATTCAATATTGATTATAACCCCACCCCCACCTACCTTTACAGATTACACAACCTTTAATACCGACTTCCCAAGACCCGACATGATTGTGAGCTGTCTTGCAGATGGCGTTCAAGTCGAAATTCATATTGCCGAACAAGGTTTTAACGGAGTTCTCTATGTCAAAGGACATAGCAAAGATGAAGAATGTAGACGCGTCGTAACAATGGCACCAGACGCAGTTCCTCGAACGGAAATATTTAAAGTGCAATTCGGTAGTTGTGGTTTAATCCATATTAACGGAATAGCAAGTTTCGTTTTGGTCATACAAAAACATCCGAAATTGGTAACATACAAAGCTCAAGCGTATCATATAAAATGTGTCTATCAAACTGGCGAACAAAACGTGACACTTGGCTTTAATGTGTCGATGCTTACAACGGCCGGTACTATAGCAAATACTGGTCCGCCGCCAATATGCTCTATGAAAATTGTCACACACAATGGGGAGGAAATTAATTCAGCCGAAATCGGTGACAATTTAATGTTACAAGTGGATGTACAACCAGCCAGTAATTTTTTTTTAATTATACAAAACATATCGATTTTCAATTATTTACATCATTTTTTTAATTTTTTTTCCAGCTATATACGGTGGATTTGCACGAACTTGTATTGCCAAAACAATGGAAGATAGTGTCGAAAACGAGTATATAGTAACAGATGAAAATGGTTGTGCAACAGATCCAAGTATATTCGGTGAATGGGAATATAATGGTGACACAAATAGCCTGTTGGCCAGTTTTAATGCATTTAAATTTCCGTCAAGCGATAACATTCGATTCCAATGCAATATTCGTGTATGCTTTGGTAAATGTCAACCGGTGAACTGTAGAGGATATAATGCATTTGGAAGAAGACGAAGACGTCAAATTGCCGATAAATCAAGGTACAATGTGTCGACGCCAAGCACTGCTTTGGCTGATGATAGTTCAGAATTGGACGGACAACTAAGGGAAGAAATAACAATTTCGTCAAATGCCATTTTGACATTTGAACGAAGAGATGATCGGCTTTCAGATGGAAGAGATAGTAAGTTTTTTGATCGTTTAATGGTGATTTTTTTAAAAAATCAAAAAATCATCCGATACAATTTACATTTAGATATCAAAATATTAGTGTGAATATTTTTTTTTTGCTACTTTAACCGTCTAATGACTATACAGTTCTGTCGAAAACAAAAATTGCATTTCCTATCCAACTAAAGACATCAATGGAAACGAAATCTTTTGGATCTTAATTTTTTAGGATGCTAAAAAACAACAATTGTATGCAGATAACTGTTGGCATGGAACTGTTTATACTTTAGTAGTTTTCTCCCCTTTATTATGATTATATAACGATTATTAGTTATTCGCGAAATTGCAACATCGCTTAATCACTTTAAATGACAAACACATGGAACAGGTTGGGTTAATTAGGTCTTATAAAGATTGTATTTCACAAATCGTATTGGAATTATATAGATTAGAATAAATTAGATTTTGCGAAAGGCTGGTCCTTACAGTCCCATAGCACCGCGATCTTTTAACATATCAATTGTACTGTACCACTCACATTTATCTCAATTCATATCACAATCTCTTTTTTTTTGGAAAAATACAGCACTATGAGATGTTCCTTTTCCGAAAACCTTACAAATGTTTGCCATTTTCAAGGATTGCTATTTTTGAGATAATAACATTATTAAGACAGTCTAAAGGCAGCCACTCTATCATCTAGGCCATTTTCTTGAAGTTGCATAAGTTACGTTTAGATGTTATTGTTTGTAGCAACCAGGTTGATGTAATCTATGTAGATTGATTGGAACAAATTAGTGTTCATTCTTCAATGTTACGATATTTTCTATTATTTTTTGCTGTCTTACCTAAAGTATTTTGGATTTTTCTCGTTCGTGTTGGTTGTTAACAATATTCCGGATATTTTTTACGTTTTATCGAAAAAGTTTCTATACATTTTATAAATCGGCAGTAGAAATTTGACTATAGAATAGATGATCGACATAAAATTCCAAGTGGTTTTTCTTGAAACGAAAATTTCAATGGAAGGCATTTAGGTTATATTGGACCGTTTGGTTTCACTTGGAAAAGCGTAAGTTCAGCTTCTTCATAATAAATAATCTCAATTGAATCAATAATTCTAATTCTAAAACAATAGATCTATATCTGTTTAATGCAGTTTGTCAGTTAAAAAAATAGGTGTGGTTAAATGACATCACGTGTAGACATTTTAGTTGCAATTCGCGAATAGCAACCAAAACATTATCAATACTGATCCAAAAAAAAAAAATTTGTTCCGTTTTCTCAGTACATCCGGCTGCACAACGTGTAGAAGATATATGCGTATCCATGATTGGACTTATAATAGCGCTAGTAATAACAGCTTTACTATCGCTTGTTGCCGTTGCCGTTGCAGTATCATGTTGGCTAATGGCTTATCGAAGACGACCAAAAGCAACTGGACCACTGCCACATCCGCCCGAATTTCCAAATCCTCTATTTGCAAATCCGGATGCTGTTCCTGAACCAACACCAGACTACTTATCATAATAATAGTATTATTATCATAATAATAGTATATATACATATATATAAAGACAACTTGTAACTAAACTCATTTATATTAAGAATGGTGCTTTAACAACCGTCCATTAACGATTCTCGAAAAAAGAAAAATGAAACAAAAAAAAAAACAACGAATAACCGAGAATTAAATATATAATTATTAACCAGTGTTGTAGCTTTTTAAAGCATTTGTAATTATATTTTTAATTAATTGGGAACACGGAAATCTTATTCCAAAAATCAATAAATTTTTAGTTTTGTTTATCATAAGATCACCAACAACGAAAAAGAAAAAAAAAACTGCCAAAGATCTTTGACAATATAGATAGATTGTGAGAATGAGTGATCTGTGTTCCAACGACAACTCCTCCGATGGCCGAACTAGTCTCACTAAACTTTTTTTTGTTTTGAAAAATGGTGAAGGCTTTATCGTGTTCTTTACATACTGCCTACGTTTAATCTATATTTTTTTATGTATATTTTTTATGTAAAACAAAATGTATTTCTTCTAAGCACTGTGGGCTACCTCTACAAATATACAATCGACGGGTAGTCGTATATCACTCGTATTATTAATTTTAATTATTTTATTATTATTTTTTTTTTTTTTAATATATAATTATTCGACGGCCATTGGAGGATTTGAACTAATATTATAAATAATAAAAAAAAAATGAAACAAATCTAAACATAACTTTATAGTTACGTATAAAAAAATGTAGTCAAAAAAGTTTATAGTTTTACGAATGATTGTTGTGATGTAAGTTATAATTAATTTTAAAAAATAATTTTTAGTTTTATACAATGTGTAAAGTTTGAAGAGAAAAAAAAAATAATAATCAAAAATCAAAATAATGTGGCTTTACTTGCAGCACAGTATCATGTAAAGCAATCTTAATTTTAATTAAAAAAAAGTATTTTGATACTGATTTGGAAAAGTGTTGCAATGCAAAATATAAGCAGCGAATTCAATGACAGTTTTTAGTTCTCAAATTTGATTATAACCTACAAAAAAAATAGAGAAAATAACGTTTTTTTCCCAACTTAAATTTCTTTAGGTTGCTGTTATAACACAGTGGCAGTGGTGTTCCGTAGATGAATATGGATGGTGAGCCATTACCTATTATCTTGCTGGATCCTAACTTTTGTTTTATGATACAAGTATTTATGTGAGACAGTGGCTCACATGCCTCATCTGACGCCACTGGTATACCAGGAAATTGGAAATCCCCATCACCGAAAAATGTATTTTTAACTACATACAAACAACAAAAATATTTTTATTTTTTTTTTTTTTTTAACTCAAACTAACAAACTACTAACTAGTCATTTGAATTTATATTTTGTCGCTACACTTTAACTACCAATATCACTAACAATTATTTTTTTTTGTTGTTGTTAAAAACCATTAAAAATAGTCAATAATTGTAATTATTACATACACAAAATGAAAAAAAAAGTGTTGCAAATACAGCTCCAATTTAATTATATTAATAAATTTCTATATTCCGACTATTACCAGTCTTCATAATGTTGTTGTAAAGAGTTTTTGTTTTTTCCCCCCATAGATCTATTTTCATTTTTTCCCTTTTTGTATGTTGCACTCTAAGTATGTCTCTAAGAGATGTTTTTATTAAATATTCACCAAAAATATTTTTATACATTAAAAAAGAAAAACAAAACAATACAGTTGAAATGAAAGAAAATTATGATTGAAGCAGTATGTAAGACTGGATTAACATTTTTAACCATAATACTCGAGGTGCGATATGATGCATATAAAATAGTAGATCATACATGTTCGGGAAAGAAATTTTTGTTTTTTTTTTTTTTTTTTTGTTAAATATTAATTGTATTGTGTAGCATTTGAAATTGTTGTTATTGTTTTTTATTTACTTTGGTTGTGATAATGTTGTAATGTGTATGATCTTTGATTTTATGTTGTCTGTAATTTTTTTTTTTGTAAATTTAAAATGTAAATCTGCCTCCAAAATAAACTAATTGAAATAAACAAAAATGAAATAATACTTCTTTTTTTTAAATGGTGCGTACTCCCCTACGTAATGAGATGACTTAAAAGTAAGAAGAAAAACTTTTTTCTCAAGAATCGTTCAGTTTTGCACTCTTAATGATAACTAAATTACTCGTTTATATAGGAGCACTCATTATGGTCGCTAGAATTGTTTTTAAAAATGGCCAAAATTCCCCACTTCTTCGATTCACATTCATTTAATTTTTATACCCGTATGATGTTAATCGAAGGGTATTATAACTTTGGTACGGAGTTTGTAACGCCCTTTAATACTCATCGTAGAAAAAAAATTTCAACACCATTGTCTTTCTCATGAAATTCTAAGTCGAAATATGCATGTCCGTCCGTTCGTCTGTCCGTCTGTCCATGATTAAGATTCCACCCAAACGACTGAAGCTAGAAAGCTGAAATTTTGACAGTTTATTATGTAGTCCTAAATTAAGATTCCTATTGTTTTTGGAGCAAATCGGCTGTGGTACAGTGTTCACCTAATTTTGATATAAACCATTCATTTACACGAAAGGTAGTCAAAATGTAGAAAAAATTAACGTAAAAGGATATCCGAAACCATAGTTAGTGTGAAACGCCCGAAGATAGCCTATTAGATATCCCTCGTGTGGTGACTACCATTCCAAGAGATCAATGAATCCTAGGATGGTTGACCAAGGTGTGTCACGGATTTCCGACAAGTTCGCCAAATGGCATTCTAGCGTCTAATGTCTCTTTCTCGATAGTAAAATGCTAAAAATGAAGGAATATTGATAAACTAATAGCGTTCCCGAAAATAGCTGAATTCCAATTTTCATTGAAATATCTCGAAAAATGTGGATTTAAAAAAATCGAAATTTAAAAACCAATCTATGAGCATCAATGACCGATACTGTAGGCGCCCAAAGAACAAAGAACTTCTTAATGAAATGTAATTTAAGTATAAAACATTGATCCCAAAAAATGCTAGAAAATTAAAAATTCTTTTTTTTATTTTGGATGCATCAATTTCAGTTCAAGATCAACCAGAATCATCCATAAAGACTATGGAAACCTTTTCTAGTAAAGATCGACAATATTCTTCAATATCAGAAAACTGATAGCGCCAATTAAATAGCCGTCCCTGACAAATGCCAATTTTCAATAATATACCCTGAACATACGGATTTCAAAACAGTACTTATAGCGCCATCTCTGGGTTGATTTCATAGGCGAATATTCATAAGACGCTAAAACGCTGTGCTTCCCTTGTTAAAATTTAAAAATTGCATTATCAAATTATTGAAACTTTTTAACTTTTACCTCATATTTTTTTATTTCATTTTTTTAATTTTAATTTAACAATCGCAGTCATTGTGACTTGTATAGGTAAAGGGAATATGTGCGTCACTATTTGTTACAGCTTCCTCTGTGAAAAAGTATACGCTTCGCCTCTGGTTGATTTACTTCTGAAACTTATGAACTCCTGTTCCAATTGGTTATTTTTTCTATTTAGATATTTTTTTTGGCCATTTTGGTGGATTTTTCAAATGAAAATGCCAAAAAATGTTTAATTTAAGCCGCATGTAGCGGTTGTTTTTTAAAATCCGTATTTCTCGAGATATTTTCATGAAAATTGGGAATTAGGGTTTTTCGGGGACGCTATCAATTTTCCGATATTGATGCATCTCATAGATCTTAACCTAAAATATTTTCCATATTCTTGATGATTCTTATAGATCTTTATCTGAAATGCAAAACAAAATACGAATTTTTTAATTTCTTTCATTTATTTGAATCACTTATGTATGCTTTATTTACATTTTATTAACACAAATAATTATTTTCATTATTCCTGTGTACCTATAGTCAGGTCCGCATTTACATAACTTTGCGCCCTGGGCGGTTTTTGAAAATTGCGCCCTATAAATCATACCAAAAGTTATTTATAATAAATGAA
>JANSTT010017878.1:0-15540 GCA_026745375.1 Platyura marginata | reverse complement strand
AATACACTTCAGAGCTTATCTTTAAATATGGAAGTTGATGTTTTGCGCTAAAGTATAAGCGATGGGTTTATTATGAGATATGCAATTTACGATTTTGGTTTTTCCTCTTTGCGGTTTGGAAAAACTAATAAATAAGTTATGAGATAATTATTGATGAATAGGACTTGTAAGTACATATATGTATATCTATTTATATTGCGAAATTAAAGGGATTTTAGTGTTCCAAAACAGTGGTGTAAGCATTGAAGTAGTAAGACATCATTTAGTACAAATGAGTATAAAAAATTTAAATAATGTTGTAGCTAAGAACAAAATTTAATGTTTAATTTAACTATAAAAGCTTAATTAATTGAACTAAAGATTTAATAGATTCATCTAAATATTTGATAGATTCAACTAAAAATTTGATAGATTCAACTAAAGATTTAATAAATTTGAATAAAGATGTAATAGATTCAACTAAAGATTTGTTAGATTCAACTAAAGATTTGATAGATTCATCTAAAGATTTTACTAGTTCTGCAATTAAATATTTGATAGATTTAAAAAAAAACTGATAAATAAAAAAATTGGCCAAACGATTAGCTTATACTAAATTTAGTTAATTTAACAAATTTTTGATATACATAACCGATTAAATGGATGAATAGAGTGGTTGATCATTGCAGCGGCAGATCTCGGGTTCAAGACTGACTGGAGTATTTTTAGTAGTATTTTTCTCTGGTATATTGATTTGAATCTGAGGCCGGGTGATTGAATTTTACTTATGTCTTATAACTTGCATCATCACCAAAATGGCAAAGCTTACAACTATGGTATCTGTCGGCAAAATAGCGACTATTTGAAAAGTTTCCCTAAAAAGAACATTTTTTTGCATTTTTCAACAACAGAGGACTGGTTAATTGAGATAAATACAACTTTATACGATGGGACTATTGGTTTGACGAGTTGGATGATAAAGAGAACTTCACCGCTGAACGATCAGTTCACAACAAGCGTTTGGATTACAAGAGAACACAGGCATTTATAAAAAATCTTTAAAAAAAATAAATCAAGAAAGATAGTTGGAAGAAAATGACCGACCTAGCGAAAGATATGGGCGTATTGAGGTCCACAATCTCTGTAGTAGTGTCCAAGTACTTGGCCTACAACTCGTTTGTCCTCAGAAGACGGCAGCTTTTTCATAGATTCATCTTGCAAATAATATTTTCCGTATTTATCCAATCACCCCTGTATATGAACAATGAACAACAAAATTTATTGTTTTACAGTGCAATTTTAAAATAAATGTTGCAGTAATATTGGCGTAAAAAAACGTCAAGAAGGTTCCCTCATTTTTTTAACCCTTTTTGGACTGCTTATAATAATAATTATAATGTGGATTGTTGAAACCAAGCACCAATAATCCATTAAATGTTAATTTTAATTAAAAATTTTATAAATTTAAAGAAAATGTTATTTAAAAAGCGTCAGCGAATAACAAATCAGGATTCAACAAATAACTAGTCAGCAACTCTGTACAAAAAACTTCATCAATGGTACCACACCAAAGATTTGATCAGCTCAACTAGATATCTTCGAACATTTCAAAACATGTATAATTTTACGTTGGAGAAAAAGTACATACGATCTACGAGTAGATACCCAAACTTTAGGAAATAATTAAAAATTTTAAAATGAAGTAATCAGTTGAAACCATCACTGCACAAAGAAATATTCTACATAAAGAAACCTTGTCGTAACACTTGTAGAATTAAACTTTTTTTTTTATTTCGTTCCAAAAAAAAGGGTGTACTCTATAGCCTTTTTCATGTGAACAACGAGTTACATTATACCAACCAGAGCGCACCTCTATACCAAACAGAAGGAAAAATATGTTTTCCATTATAGAGATCACAGAATAACGTCTAAAGTATCATTTGTCATATTATCAAACAATCCAAGATTATGTACAATAATAATAATAATAATAATAATATACAATCCGAGTTTTCGGAGGGGAGGGAAAAGGAGAGAGAGGATGATATCACATCACAATATATAATCATATCGCATTTTACTTATTCGTTTTCGTTAACAAAGGCAACTCATAACAAATATTTGAAAACATAAAATGGGGTGGTGGTGAAAATATAATTTGTAATTTGTAATATTCGCAACTTCTTAACATGGTATATAATACAAGACAAGAAGAATATGCGGCACGTTAAGACACTGATAGCAAAATGGCATGAGAGGTGGTACGAGTATATATATAATAATATTGGGAACAGTGCGAGAGGGTTATTTCTTCTACTTAAGGTCTCTGGGGTGCAGTTTAGGGTAACACCTAACACCAAAGCAACCCTTAAGTTTTTGATCATTCCTTTATATTATTACATTATATATATAATATATATATATATATGTATTTAGGCCATAGAATATATATAGAAAGTGAAAGCTCTTTGACTGAATAATTTAAAACAGAGTGTCAAATTATTGACGTTTTATTTCGAAACTCGATTTAATCCAACCACCACTGACACCCAAAAAATATATAATAATAATCCCACACCACCCCACTAAATTATTATAGAGCGAACATGTCACGGACAGTAATTACTGTTTGGTTTAATTGTATTTTTAACTACATAGCACTTAGGGCGCATACCTATTTTTATTTAGATCATGCAATACAGAATGTGTATACGGGTATTTTAACACTTCATTTCTTGTCTTAAGAACAAAACCACCCTCCCAAAACCAACCACCATACCCATTCTACCCTTAAAACTTTATACGATACCCAGAGTTTACATATATACAACCAGTTGAGGAGTTGAATTATTAAAACTGATACATTTTGAGGTGTTGATAGAATGTGTTCCTATAAGTATAAAGTTCGGTTGGAGAATTATAGTGTGGTATTATTTTGGATACTTTATATAGACATATTGTATATACATATAAATATAGATTACCATTTTCCTTAACACACACAATACCAATCCACACAAATATATATACATATATATATATATATATATATATATATATAGCCCAAATGTTATAAGGGAAGCATATATATATAGAAGATAACTTTAATAAGAAATGATCACTAGACAGAGATTAAGTGCTGATTTTGGATTAGACACAACACAAACTTATGTTGTGTGTGGATTTATGGGAATGAAATTAATTGGAGTCTGAATTGAATATTGGTTTGAATCCGAAAGTTACCTAGTTAATTAATTTTATATGAGATTGGTTTTGTTCCAATATGTTTTCTTTAATATTAGAACTAAGTATATTTAGGTAGTTAGGCGTACATTCTCAAATTATTTACAAGAAACATAGATTTTCGATGAACAAACTACCAATTTTATATTTCTGTAACTGTAACTTCTGTAGGTATACGCAATACGCATTAAGTAAATCAGTAGTTACATATACTTAAGACTGACTACAATGCAACAGGTCGAACTGTGGTCTCAAAATATTTTTCTAAGTGGTTTTCTTTGAAACGAACAGTCTGTGCATTGGGGTCAAATGGACCCCAGTCATTGTAATATGCAATGTAATAAGTTTTTACACCAACTAAATACGGCAGGCAACTAGTAACTAGAATTGCGTCCACTAAAGTGTGTAAAGCCTAACAAAACAGAAAAAAATCGAAATCGATATTATACATGAAGTAGCTACAATAATTTTAAAAAAGATCGTACAAAATATATAAAAATATCTGGGGTCAGGTTGACCCCGTGAACAGCCTATGAAAAATTTACCATGCACACAGTGAAAGTAACATGGAAGGCAATTTGATTTTTAGACGGACCAGTGTTCGACTTGCGAACAAGCGGGTGAATCGAATTTTATCTTAAAGTAGGACCATCTTCTTCTTTTAGTACTACATACATTTTGTGTTGGATTTGACCTTCCTTCGACTTTCCTTTATTCTATGCTGTTTAGGGCTGCTTCTTTCTAATTGCGGACACTAAGAATTTAAAGGACTTTCGTTACCCCATCTAACCACCATCTGACTCTCGCTAGATCGGCTAGTAAAAATTCCGTTTTGTTTACTTTCCTATGAGCTCATCCATATGAGCTCATCCATATGAGCTCATCCAATTCTTCATTTGTCCGTCGTACAAATACTCCATTCCTCTTATAGGATATCCAATCCTCTTATAGGATATCCTTCTAAAAGAGTTTTCCTTTCCAATAATAGAAGTTCTTTCTTTTTTTCTGAGTAAATAGGACCATCATTTATAAGAAATGAATGGAATAATGAAATTAAATGCAGATATGTAGGTACCTACTATTTGCTCACACCAAAAGTTACTATGAGTGTTGCTGTCTATACTGACGATAGAACTAGAACCAAGACAGCCACTCCACAGATAACTTAACTAATTATGATTCATTAGTGGGAGGGACTAAGATTGTGAAAATTTAGATTGCTAGGAGCATGACATGCTATAATATTAAAAGGATAAAACCCCCAAAGAGAAACCTTTTCTTATGGATGCCTAGCTATAAATCTAAAACAAATAAATATCGAAAACAATCTGAAAGTATTGGGCGTAATAGAAAATTTATCACTCCCAAAAAAATTTGGTTACGTGCGTTCGTTTCCTCTATTTAAAAAAAAAAACTAGCTTTCAAAATCTGAATTTCTGACAGAATTCTTTTAGTTTTAGAGCTATAATACTAATTTTCACCAACGATTGTAATCTTTCCTTTCTACCACCCCCCGCCCCTCGCCAACACTTTTACTGTTATAAATTGAATGCGATATACATATAAAAAATTAGTATATAACGGAAAGGTACTAATAGAAAATTACTCTGTACTCATCTACCAAAAAAAAAAGCTTTTTTCATAAAAGGCGACAGAGCTTAACATTAAAGTTTATCAATTGAATTAAAATTTCGTAATTACTGTGTTCATAAACGCTTATGGGTGTAGTGGATATTACCTAACGATTTTATTTATTAAAAAATTAATTAAAAACACCTTTTAATTGACATTATACCTGATGCGGTATCGTATACAATACGCATTTAATGACTGTGTGTATGTGGGGAAGTTTGAAGTTTTACGTTTGATAAAAAAAAAAAATTCCATTGATGTAAAAATGCCACACCTTTAAAAATATCAAAAACGTTAAATTGAAAAATTAGATATAGGATTTGAGTGCGGAAAATGGAAAATGGGAAATTCTTTACGTAATTAATTTCAAAAAATATTTATCAAATTCAAAACCAGAGCTACCACGTGTATGCGTATTGTAATACAAATCTCGTCGACAGCAGCAAATTCTGGCAGCGTGTCAAACATTTTTTTTTCTTCCCAAAAAACAAAGTTTGCCTCGAAAAATATCTTAAATTACCCACTCAAAACATCACATTTCAAACATCTCAACTTTTCGCACCGTCAATAAGTTAAAAGTACGCTAAATCTTATCTGTCAAACACATATTCTTCATTGTTTAAATTTAAACAAATTATACATCGTCGATCAAATTCCATAGCAAATTTTACCCATTCTCTGCTCAATTGGTTTCTTGTGAAATCGCTTCTTATTCCGATTTAACCCCTTTTCTAGTTAGCAAACATATAAATCTGTTCAAACCAATTCCAAGCCCACACATCTATACATACACATATACATACATTACACATACACCTCACATCTTATATTCCTCTCTCTGCTAACAAATGTTTTTCCATAATAATACCTAACAATTGGGTATGAGAAGCATACACCATTCCATATAAGCAATGCCAAGCCATACAGCTTCACTCAAGTGGTGTGTAAAGTCTTACTGTACATACACAATAGGTTCTCCTTTGCCTATATAGCTTAAGCTTAAGGATATTATTTTGGAAGTCGAGATATTAATCTAACACACTCTTCATAGTGTGGCGAATTAAACAAACGAAAGTGATTGGAAAATTACTTGTTACTGGCATTTTAGGAATTATTTCCATGAGCTATTAGAGGATTGTTGCAAAAAAAAAAAATTCTTAATTATTGGTAATTTATGCAGTAGAATCAAATTAGATGTTACAATAACAACGTGTGTGGTTTGTAATATATGGATTTATTTAGTCTGGTACCACTGTTGAAAATAAATGCTGTTTACAATTGCCATTACGATCATCTTTCTTGCATTGTGTGGGAGCATAAAGTTATAGACATCACACACAAGTAATTTCTTTCTAAAACGTTTATAAGATGTATGTTTAGGTGTATCTAGTCCAGCGGTTTTCAACTGAGTGGTCGCGATTTAATTTGGGTAAACTATGCTTCAAAATATTTAACATTTCACATTCAAGAATTGGGTTATATGGGTAGGCCACGAAATTAATTAGGTTGCATGAAAAAAAGGTTGGAAACCACTGATCTAGTCTATGTATGTATTTGTACATTACATATAATCTGATTATGAAAGCGGACTAACTACCAAAAGTGAAATTCGAACCAATAAAAACTATTTTGTTCAGAAGGGGATTCGAACCGCCTGATATCTCGATATGGCTAGTAACGTTAATAATCTTATATTTGAGCAGATGTTTTCCAAAAATATTGTAGAATCAGAATATATTTTAGTATGGCCCCTGGTACTTGTGATTCATGATTTCCTTTGAAATAAAAGGTCCCTAGTTCGATTTCCTGAGAAAAACGCGATGGTGGTTCAGATTCCACTTTAAATTGTAGGTTTACATCCGAAAACATTTAAGAAAATAATTCATATTGAAAAAAAATTTCGAATGTTATAAAAAAAACCCTTGATAGGTTTGAAATTATGGAATTGAATGGTTTACAGTATCTAGAATTTTAAATGTTGAAAACATTTTCATTTAATATGTTAGTAGATCCATCTTTGTATTCATGTATGTGTAGCTTTATCGTAAACCAATAATCATTTCATAAATTAACTCGCTATAAAATATTAATAAGCCCACAATGTTGATCAAACATCTGTATTTATGTATTACTTTGTGTGTGTGTATGTGTATGTTGTATATCGCATAATAAACCAATATAATTATTAATAAAAAATTGTGTGGGTATTTTCAACCCTCCAGTTCTATGTATATGTATAGATGAGAATACTCACCTTATATATAGAGCATAAAACGCCAGTAATGAAGTATTAAATATGCAGCGAGATCCATACAGTAGAATCTCTTCAGACTTTGGTGCTGTACGTACAACCAACCATGCCCATGAGTGAAAACAGAACGAAATCATCCTGGCATGTGCGACTGAGAATATAATATATAAACCGTAGATCTCCGCGTATTCGATACCAAAGAGCAGACGATAGATATGGAGATATGAATCCTCATACCAGTTTTTTTTTGTGGATGGCGACCTGCTTGTTCCTGGCATCCCTATACATATTTATGTACCATATTCATCTGCATAGAATACGGAACGAATGTTTTTGGAGAAGGCAATTATTTTATTATTTATTCTCTTTGTAATGAAGGAATTTTTGATTACGTTGAAATTAGTTTGATTGATTCAAAAGATTTCTTGTAATTAGCCTCTGTGTGAAGGTATATACACATAAACTGGAATGTTTGTATGAATATAGACTCATTTGGAATTAGTTCTATATGAATATGAAATCAAATGAACGCCATTGTACGGGATTATTGGATATATGTATATAGGAGGATAGGGATGATTTATAATTTCAGAAAATTAATAATTGATTGAATTGATTGAATATGTATGTCCTTTGAACTTGAATTTAAGATTTCGGAATATTTTAAAACTATGGGAATCTGCAATTTTATGAAAAAGTCTACAACAGGTATACAGACAGAGATAATAATAGAAGAAATAGATAAAATTCGATTGACTTTTTCATACCATTTGCGGGAGAGGAGGAAATAATATTGTTTGTATGATTTTTTAATAAACGACATGATATATTGACTCTCGCCTTTAAACAATATTTTGGATTTTAACAAAATTTAATTACATATTCTGTATTGTTTTATTAGTATGATTTCCAAAAAAAATTGTCAAACAAAGATGAATAGGACACTTCTTAAAAGGAAAAATGGACATTATCCATTTCATCCCTATATATTTAAATTTTATAATTAAATGTTAAAGTTCCTTAATTGTTTCGAATATAATTAATGGATCATATAGTGAACCCTAATCTACGATGGGTTTCTGAGGCACATTCAACTTTAAAGTCCGAATTAATTACGTTAATAGATTTTTTAATTAAAAAAACAAAATTTAATGTTGACTAATATATCAGTTTTAACAAAAAAAAAATGAATAACGTTCAAAATGTATAGACCTTAAAGGTTTAACTTTTTCCAACATTTTTATTTGACAAAAAATTCTTGAAATGTAAAATTATATAAAAATACTAAGTTTCAAACCCATATCTTTAGTGTTAAGAAAATTAAGTGTTCTGCCGAGAATAAATAATTAAATAATTTTTTTTAATGTTATTTATTTTTAAGATATAATTGCCAAAACTTCAATTACTAAATTATATCTGAAAAACTCTGAAAAAAAACAATAATCAAAAATTAACAAAAAGTCTATTTAATTCAGAATATGTTATCAATGTTTTCAAATGTGCCTTAAAGTAGTACGAATTGTAACAACGTACTATAGTATGATTATTAAACAAATTATAAAGTATTTTCAATGTCCCATTCAAACACTTACAAAGGATGAATGGGACAAAAAATTCGTATTGGTTCAAAATTTTAATATTAGCCGAATCAAGAACAGTATGACTTATTTATAAAGCCAACATCTACATATTGCTCCTACTATTTGAGCAAAAGTTTCTTAATTTTTTTATATACTACAATATGTGCGAAACTGTTCTGTATCCACCATCTCTCCTACATTTTATAACAAGAGTAATCTGCCAAATAATCTCTTCCTAACTTACATACTTTACTAATCTTCACATCACCTGAAAAACAGTATCACCAAATGATTTACAGCAAATTGAAAAATTTATATTCATGAACTTGTGAAAAAAAATGCGATTGCATATGATCGCCAAACCCATGGACCAGTTGACACTAATAAATTGCATTGGTTGTTCGTTATTATTATTATTTTGGATTTAGAATAAAACTGTGAAGAAAACACCAAATATACAAGATTATGCAATTTTAGACAATGTTTATATCAAAACAGTAGTTATTCTCGTCATCAGTGGAACAAGACCTTGGTAGTGGTTCTGCATTTTCGTTTTTATTCAATTACATACCATATACTATAAATTAAGACTGCGTTAAAATTAATTACATTAAAGTTTGCATCACTACAAATACAATATAAGGATACACTCAGCGCATTGTATCTAAAATCTAGATATTATGAACACATCTAGCTGCAGGAATATATATGTAGTTAGTATTAGATTATTCTATGTAAATATAGAACAATAAATATTGTTTAAAATAGCGTTGTTCCTACATATATGCAATATGCTCTCATATGTAAGTTCTAACCCATGGAACAACAAAGACTAGCGTATAATCAAACTTATAAATAAAACGTGGGTGAAAACTAATTAATTGTTTCACTTAAAACTGTGTAAGAAGCTGTATTGAATTTCTAAACATGCAGGCATATATCCTGAGACTTGAAATCTAATCTGAGCGCTCGGATATGAGGGGGAGGCGATGTTGTACTGTACAACGATACAGCCATGTGGCGACGGGAAGGATGAGAAAATCAGAGAAAATTGAGAATTTTAAGAAATTAGGAGTAAAAGTACAGAACAAATTAGGTATATAATGTAGAGGAGTAGGTATATTAGTTAATACCGAAAACACAATATGATGCCACAATTACTCTATTGAAGGTGAATTACGGTGACACAGCCATTTTCTGGTTGGCGGAAAATATTTTTAAATTATTTTCTATAAATATGTGTACAGCGGTGTCAACCCTATATTATTTATACAGTAGGTACGAGTATATAGAAAATGTTTTCTAAACATGATAATTCGTGTATAAACATACAGAACACAACACGATATATAAAGATATATGGACGCTTTCGAGAAAGTTTTAACGAAGACGGCCAACTTAAGAAAAGAGGGTGGTTTTTGGGTGCACATTGTGATCTCTTATATCACGGGGGTACACACATACGGTGTGTATAAAATCTATTCGAATAGGCCAAAAGATAGGGTGGGTATACTAAACGCCCATATTTACCGTAAGGTATTGTTGTTTATATTGTAGTTCTACAAAGACCAAGAATAATGCTTTCCTCTCTGCCATATATAAATAAATAAATTCTGTATATAGTGATTAAAACTATTTGATGACAATTATTAATAAATATGTGTTTTACTCGTGTGTACTCTTAGATCTTATTAAACTAAATTTGCACGAAATTATTATTATCAACGAAATAGTTACAGAGACAGATAACAATTTTTGCTTCCACTTTGTATAAAAATATAAAGTGGAAGCTTTGTTTTCTCGACGTTTTCGTGGGGAATGGTGGGGAAGGTTAAGAGAATATTGGGGAAGGGTGAGGGAATGATGCAAAAGGGTAAGAGAATGGTGGGAAAAAGTAAGGAAAAGGTTGGGATTTGGGAAAGGTGAAGGAAGGATAGGGGAAGAGTGAGTGAAGGGTAGATTAGTGTGGAAGCCGTTTAGTTTTTACTTAGTAATTTTCATTTTATGTAATTTTCCGGCATATTTCTACGCAAGAAATATAAGAACTTAATAAATAAGTTATCTGACCCTAGATTTACAAAAATATCGCAATTATGGATGCAGGAAGGTCCCAAATAACAAGCCATTTCTTTATGGCTTGTTCACGATGAAAAATCATAGGAGACTGAAAGCTTTAAGTTATTCGCACGGTTTATTTATGTGTAGTCTAATAATTATTATTATTGTGACACCAGAACTGTTCTTTTATGTAGTGATTCTAGGCCTCGTTTATCTTCCAACCCGTCAACTACATAAATGATTTTAAATAAACATTAGGATTACAAACAGGATGTAGGGATGGCAGTAAATAAAATAAATTAATAATTAAATTTCCTATAGCTATTAAGAAACGACAAGGATCCACAATAGCAAAAACAAACTAAAGAGACACACCGTAAAATCTTCTTATTAATTTCCAAAACTATTCTAATCAAACACATATTTCCCTTTTTGCCAAACACAAATTTACATCAAATCAAATATTTGCTAATTATAAACATGTAACCATCGACATATGAAGGTGTTTAAACAGAAAATGTGTACACATAGATCTTTTGAACGTCTTCAAAACCCAGCCGAATAACTTACAATCCTTCAGCCCTACCATACAACTTGAATGTCTTAAACATACATAACATACATTACATCCCAAAAACCAAAAACATAAAATGGTTTCTTGGAGTTTTGCTATTCACCCTTTCGGTATGGTATTTCTTATTTAGGCCATAACTCGTGGCATTCCTCCATAGATCTTAAACCGGTGTGGGTTGTATATATGGGAGATTTTGTATAGGGCGGGCTATTACCTTTGACCTGATGTATTGCAAATTGTCGCTGCTTTGATGTATTTAATATTAACGTGAGAATATGGTGGTTGGATGGCATACACAGATACACATTATAATTCCATTGTCTTATACATATGTGTATGTAGATGTACATATTTAATGAATGTGTTCTCTACACAGCACACATCATACCATCAAGAAGAAAACCGGCGGCAGTATAGTTCGGGAATATTTTACTCCTACAAATCGAGAATGGATTTTGGGAACGGGCTTGCTTACTGCAAAAAAGTGTAAATTTAGATAAATTATTTACGTATAACTTCCATTTTATTGTTCTGCATTAAGATAAACGTATTTTATTGTTAGTTGCCTGACTGGTGTATAGTTTCCTTCGCCGCCATTCCATTATAGTAAATTCGGGAATGGGAACAGGGTTTTTCGTGAATATAGTGTTTGGTAATATATTTGTCGGTTAAGCAGATATATTGAACAAGTACAAGATGCAGTTTCCATGTATTTATCTTCAATATGTTTCTGGAACAGAATGGTTGTTGTGTATTTATATATGTGGGATATTTATCCACAATAAAGAGTATGGAGGATACTGCTCGAATATATGGCATTGTATGTTCCCGGATATATGCCTCGTTATTTAAGGTACATTTATTACCATTATTGCAATTGGTTCATGGTGTATTTTAACTTTGTAGATTTATTTATAGGCAAATGGAAAACAATTTGTTTGAAAAATATAATGTGAGGTCATCAGAAATATCTTGACCTAAATATTCTTGATATATATTTTTTTTTTTAATCAAGATTTTAAGGAATATCTTTCTTTGTAACTATAGAGTCATAAAGATCGCCGTAATGTAGTCGTGAGTCGCAACGATCACCGTAATGAAGTCGTGAGTCGTGACCATACTAATGAACTAAGTGCCAAATTTTTACCGTAAGAACACTTATAAATAATAAGATATAAGTAATAGGAGGTGGGTACTTATTAATAAATTTAATAACAATGTCTACTTGCATTTTAGAAAAGAAAATATTGTTAATTGTTTTTAGCGGTTTTTGGATTGTAGCAGGATAGGATAAATTTACGGAAATCCCGAATATGTTACCAATATGGCGTTACGCCGACGTTATTACAACGACGTACAGTGGGAAATTTTACTATATTTTGACCAAAATTATGAAAAATGAAAAATAAAAGTTTTATTTTGATACTCGTACATATAAATCTGTATACAAGGCTACTAAATTTGCATGTGAAGTACATGGACAAAAAAGTTAAAGGAAAAATTCATTTTTTCGATTTAAATGTGAAGTTGAAATAATCGTATCTTAAATATCATAATTTTTAAAAAATTCTTTTGAAAAAAATTTCTATTTTTTTATCACTTTTTCAACTTAGAACAAAAATATTTTCTTTTTTTCGGCATAGAGTAATTAAATACTAGTTAAATGTCAGTCAAACTTATTGTTGGGAAAATAGTTTTACGGCTATTTTAAATACGGAGATGTATTTTTGAATTTCTATATAGAAATTAATACGTGAACTAAGAGAAAATCATAGCTTGCCTAAAAAAGTTAAAATTATATAATTACTTCATCTCCAGAAGGGGAAGGGATGGTTTCTGTTTAACAAAAAATCTTATTTTATTCACTGTATGTATATCCTTATATAGGGTGACTTAAAAAAGGCAACTCATGACTGGAAGATAGAGTTTTTGTGTTAAAAATTTTTTTTTTTACATTTAACTGTAAATTTTAATAGTTTTTAATGCTTAAAAAAATTTAATTTACCCAAAAACTATCTTTCATTAGTTGCCTTTTTTTAATCACTCTATATATTTTAGTAGGTACATAATATTAATATGGATATATTTATAAAATATATTTCAAAATGTATAAATATATTTTTTAATATACCTGCAGTATTTTTTATTTAAATTTTAGATTTTAGTAAATTGTTTAATATGACTCCCATTTCTGCCACCCCTCTAGAGACTTCCTCCCGATATATTGCAAGAGCTTAAATAATTATATTTCCTAAGTTTACACCCAATCCGTCCACAGATAAAGAATTTTGACCACAAAAGCGGGAATATTTCCATCAGTTATTTATAGTTATTCTTAAATCATATTATAGATTTAATAGTGATATCAGATACTCTAACCAAATCCAAGTATTCGTTACATCAAATCCAAGTTCGATACTATTACCACCAAATCCAAATACTGTTACCAATAACAGTAACTGTTATCGATACTTTTTATCAAATACTGCTACCACCAAAACCAGATACTGACGCCTTTAACGATATCGGATATCATTATTAACACAATAACAGTTTTTGTTTGTTTTTTTGCTCTTCAATTTTTTGAAAAAGTATCGAACTATTAACAGTATTTAATAAAAAGTATCGATAACAGTTACGGTTATTGGTAAATGTTCCTGTTATTAAAAAAAGTAACGATATCGAATACAAAGTAACGAGTATTTTATCAAATAGTAACGGGTACTGTCAAATCCTAAAAGTATCGAACTTGCACATCACTAATATTTGACTAAAATGAACATAATCCTACTAGAAACCCCCTCTTTACACTCCTAGCTAATCATATATTTTTCATATTCAATAAATTCGCTCGTATAAAAATAAAATTCCCTGTGCCTCTTTCGCAGTAAATATTCAATAACATTCTTTTCGTTTGTCACATTTAATATTTTTAATATAAACGGAAATAAAATCCCGCACCTGATTATATTAATCTAAATTGACGCAAGCAATTTTAATATCATGTTTTGCAATATTTAATATTACGACATTATAGAAAAAAATCGCATATTTCATTCACCCATCTCCCACCACACCATACAAACTTACCTTTCATTCACCCACCCTTCATATATTTATACTAAGATGATTTCGGTCTGATCTATTGTTCCCACATTTCCTGTGCTTTCGTTTATATATACATATATATCCACATAACATAACATAAGTAAGTACCTTTTATCCTACACAGATCTATATGTACGTGCATACGATCAAAAAAAAAAAAGAGAAAAAAAAAAAGAAGAATCCCGAGAATGTATCAGCAAAATAAATACTTCGAAGACAATTCTTGTGACATCCTCTTGTCATTTTTTTATATTAAATAAATTCGTATATGACACTGAATACCTGAAATATTTTTACTCAATCAATGGGTAAATATTGGCATAGGGGAGAAGGAAAATGTTGAATGGGAATGAAGTAATTTGTACGATATGCATTACATGTTACAACAACAATATTTATGAGAATACTAATTTGGTGACGAAGAAAACGAAAAAGACTATAAAATAACAAGGAAGGTTTAAGAAAATCAAAAACGAAAAGACGATAAAGCCAAAAAAACAAAAAAAAACCAAGAAAATGAAGAAAACTAAAAATACCTACTAAAAATCTGAGGAGGATCAAGAAAATAGAAAATAAGAAGAAAAAAGAAGTCAATGACGAACAATGAAAAAAGTAAATAAGGAAGACCAATAGGACAAAGGTTAATGACGAACAATATAAAAAGTAAATAAGGAAGACCAATTGGACAAAAAAGCCAAAGAAAAAGATCAAAGATGAAAATAACGAAGAAATCGACAAAAATTCAAAACAAAACTCCAAAATAAAAAGAAAGGCAGAAAATCAAAAACGAAAAGACGAAAAAGGCGAAGACGAAACAGTTAAAATTGAAGAAAACTAAAAATTGTAAAGAAATTAAAAAAACAGAAAATGAAGCGAACGAAGAAGTCAAAGACGTAAAGTAAATAAGAACGTCAAATTGAACAAAAAATGACAAAAATGATAAAAAAAAACTAAGAAGAAAAAAGTTAGAGAAGTGGAATATAATAGTTGACTCAGCAACAGCCAGCAACAGCCACCCAAAAAGTAGAGTTAAAGAGAAGCTATAAGGAATTAGACAATAGGGTTAAGCACAGTGCTAGACAAGATAAGCGTAAGTATATGGAGAACTTAGCTAC
>JANSTT010017877.1:0-15542 GCA_026745375.1 Platyura marginata | reverse complement strand
AGTATTAAGGGGCGTTACAAACTCCGTACCAAAGTTATAATACCCTTCGATTAACATCATACGGGTATAAAAATTGTGTTCGGTGTGTGTTCGTTTATTTGGAATTGAGCGCAATCCTCGTTCGTATATTCACAATTTGATATAAAATCACAATCGGTCGGCAGCGAAACTATTGCGTAGTTCCTACATTCATTGCGATTGGGAAATTCAAAACTAGAGACAAAATTTCGTTACAATTCCAATAACAATATTGACATTATTTATTTATATATTGTAGGCAGGCAGTGGCGATTCTTAGATGGTTTTACAGGTGAGGCACTTAATTTGATTTGTAGATTAGGGTCATATTTAGTATTTCAACATATTTTTGTCTCGTTGGCTTTAATTTATATTGTTTTCAATTTTTTTTTTCGTAAGATTATAGGTATGAAAAGGGCGTTTGCACTATGTTAATGGAAAGTGTATTGACAAATATCTTATAGAAGAGAAGGTACGTAGCAAAAAGTGCTTGTGCAGACATTTATTTTTGATTATGATAGTAAATATAGAAATTGGTCTAACAACGTAAAAAACCTTGTAGAAAAAATCAGTTTTTTTTAAGATTTCTCTAGATTTTTCCACAGGATTCTTATGGTATCTTCACCAAATGGTAGAGGAACACAGTTTTCTAATAGTTCTTCGAGGTTTTTATACAAATTTTTTATAAAATCTAACCCTATTGCACTATATAAATTTCAATAACGTCGTCTAAGCGAGGATATAGTATTTCTCATTCGTATGTTGGTTGTTTTTAACATCTTTTATATGAATTTGTTTTAATTTAGAGATTTAACAGGCTATACCTACTTTCCCACGTTCATTATAGAGATTTGATGTTTTTTTGTTATAAATTGGATACTAAGTTTAATCTATTTAATCCATAATGTAATCTTACATATAATGTAAGAAAAATACAATATATTATTACAATAAATTATTACTGATAATACTGTAGCAGTGGTCCAAGAACCATATTTTATGAAAATGATCATATTATTGTTATCGCAATGATAGATGATAGTAAAGCGCACTCCGATCGCAGTAGACCGTAAATTACCGGTGCAAAACACAATGGTGGTCACGCGATGTTAGCAATTATGAATAAACGAACGTACTTAGGTTAAATTTGATGTTTAGATTGCAAAAAACTTTTACTTTCGTCTGGGTCACTAATGAAGAGAAATTACTGTGTTGATGCGAATATGGTTAAAAACCAGTGGTGGCTCGTGAGAATTATTGATCCCATCATCATGGGACTATTTTTTAAACAAAAATGGAAAACAAATTGGGCATGCACCGAACATCTTGATTGTTTTTTCGGCGGTTCTTCAAAAAGTGACACCATTTTGAACTTTCTTTATACTAAAGATATGGTTTTGAAACTTTGTATTTTTATATTATTTTAAATTTCTAGCATTTTCAGCTAAATAACTTTTTTTGGAAAAGTTAACCCTTTAAGGTTCATTAATTTTGAATATGCAAGGGTTGACCAAAAAAAAAAATTTAAATACAACTAAATTTATTCAGGGAGACATTCTTTGTTTTTAGTGCATTATCATATTTTTAAAAGTTAACTTTTTAAAGGGATTATTTAAGGTCCAAAGGTGTCTATCGCGTTTAATATGTGTCCTTCGATATTTTCAAAAATTACTTAAACGTTGTACTAAATGTTCCACTCGTATTCTAGTCTTTTTAGTGCAGCGATACTCAAAGTGTGTTCCGCAGAACCCTGGGGTTTCGCCAAAAAATTCAGGGGTTCCGCGTAAAAGTCTTGGCCTCCAAATATTATATAAAATATATGTATATATGTATGTATTTATGCAGTAAATGAAAATGAAAATTTCATTGTAAAAACTGGTATTTATACTCATATGATGTTAATCAAAAGTTATTATAACTTCAGTGCGGAGTTTGTAACCACCGATATAGGGTTTTTTTCTGTTTTGAAAACCACTGATTTTTTCCATATTTGGAAAGTTTGCTCCCCTAACTGTTTTTTCTTCCCAATTCTAAGTGTATTAAAGGCACTGGAATGAATTTTTAATTTTTTGTTTTTATAGCACAAATTGCAGATTTAGCAACACCGTATTTTTTGCTAGAATTGTTACACTTTCAGACAATATTAAACACTTTTTTTTCAACAATCGAATTTTTTTTTCTAACCATTTTGCAACCTTCCTTTCTCAGTTAATGTTAATTCGATAAATAGAAACAATAACAACCAGTTATTTGTGTGAAGCCAGTTTTTCCAAGTATTTTGCGGCTAAAAGTTATTGTTAAAAAAAATAAAGGATTCCACAATCTTAGGAAAATTTTCTGAGGGTTCCGCGACCAAAATAGTTTGGGTAACCCTGTTTTAGAGCATTATGGCAAACGTTATGTTATGATTCATAAAAATAAGTCTCTGCCAGTCTAGCATAAAGATATCAATTACATACGGATACAAATTATCGAGTAAAAATCTGTTCAACAGAAACAATGTGAAACTTTGAATGCCTATTAATAATTTACTAAAAAATGTTAAATCCTGACGAGAAAAAAGTCGGCGCGATTAAAGGGTAAATATTTTCTAAAAATGAAAAATTTATAAAAGTACCTTTATACAAATAAATTCTGAGAACTATGAATAGCTTATAGGGTTATATTTCTGGTTAACCCTTTCATGTTCACTTAATAAAAACAAATCTTTAATATAATTATCTACCGGCGAAATTAGTAGTCATACAATCATTTGAAGATCTTTTCCAGCATGCTCTCAAAATAAACTATGAACTTTCAAATTTTAGGTGCTACCGAAAGAAAGCACTTAAAAATACGAATGCTCCCCAAAATTATTCATAAACGTAGTGACACATTTTTCAGAGAACCAAAAATCAATATGATTTCCCATTAAGTAAAATCACATGAATAGACTAGTAGGTCGTCTCTTTGTAGTCCTTCGGGCAATAATCTCTCTTACATATTTAACATCTTCTTATCTAAAGTTGAAAATCTCTCTATACCTTAAAACGTACGGCTTAATAACATGGATTATTATTCTTCCCTCAAATATTATTCACTTCTTAACAATAATCAACTAAGAATGCCACTTAGAAAACATATTTCCACTCCCCATTTTGATGATTTTCAAAGAGAAAAATGTGTTGACTTTGCCGAAAGGGTAGTAGGGTATAACTAGTATCAAACCATAACCGAAGTAAATTCCGTCAACATACCTAGAGATTGATATATGTACTTTGGGAATTGTAATTTTGTTTTGGCTGTATTTACATCTGTGTTTAGCCAATGCGTATATGTGTATGTATGGGTGCGTTACCAATTTCGATCAATACCAAAACTGGACCTAGATGGACATTTCACACTTTTAGTTCAAAATGATACACCCACATTCAACACATTCTATGATTATAGAAAGTCCGCAAACATACATATGTATTTACGTATGTACGTATGTACGTACTGTACATATATGGATGTATGTATTTATCATAGGATATATCGTATCCTTCTTTTTTAAACTATACATACATACATATATGTACGTACATATGTATGTGATGTACAGATATGTAGATACATATGCTTATATATATCCATATATATCCATATATGTACATATGTGATCCAGAGCCACCACACACTATATTATCATGTAATGTGCCTTGAACCCAAAAACCAGTGTGCCTATATATGCCGCATGCCACCATCCGATGGACGGAAAAAGGTATACACAACAAAAGCTGCTGCTGTCTATCCTATCTAGCTATCTCCAGAGCTATCTAGGTATACAATATATGTACATACATATATGTACGTACATATGTACTGTACATATATATTATATGAAAGTTCAGTGTATATAAAATGTTTGCCAGTGAAAAGCTTTCCATGGATAAGCTTAACACTATGTTTTCATGTTGTAATTGTGATACAATATAACCACATTTACTACTCTCTGTATTGCACATATTCTGCTTGTACTGTACACTGTTCCAGTATATAAGAGTAGTAGCTAGAGCTAAGGCTAACGATACTAGGCAGACGTGAAGTAAAAAGGTAATATTGATAAATTTATATGGCCGTAAAGGTTATGCTGAAAGCGTCACGTAAGCTTTGTAATATTGTAAGACTGTTTTCTTATACATCTTACCTACATACATACATATATGTACGTACATACATTGTACATACATATATTCTATAAGAGTACATAAGAGTTCTTTGTCAAGAAAGTTTGATGTACAAATGTATTTTTCATATTTTATACATATACTAAATATCTATTTATGTATGTACATATGTATGGATGTACATATGTAGAAGCAGAGAAATATATTACGCTTTGTTACGAGAGTTCTGGGTAATATTTTCGAAAATTGTACAAATCAAAAAGTTGTTGGTTGATTCCTCACAAGGGATGCCATATTTCATCAAAAATTTCGATTATTATAAGTCAAAAAACTAACAATCAATTTTGTGTGTTCTAAATGTGTCGGAAATTTGATATATATAAATGAGTTAACACATTGAATGCCACGCCAATTTTACATGTCGCAGGCCATCATGAATTTCGTATCATACGTTACATACTCGTATTGTGGTGAATAGTGTATAATCATGTTTGATGCATTAATTCCACTGGTGGTCACCGGTGACCCTCACGGCTCTACGAACAATCTCGGTACCGGTCACCGGTGACCCCCATGCCATTCAACGTGCTAAGAAAATTTGGTTTGTCAGCGCCATATTTGCCATGAACTATCTCTAACAATATGGTGTTTAGAATTCTTATTAACTCAATTTTATTTATACCAACATGGTCTTTCCTCGAAAAGACTCCTCGGTTAATATTTTTTTTGAATAGAAGGCCTAGGCCTTGATATTTCGCCGTATGATCCCCATAAAAAAGGCTGTTAAGTAAAGCTATGCGGCTACTCCTCCCTACCCTTCCCTCATCATTACCTCACTCTTCCCCCACTCTCTTTCGATTTCATGTAAGAATTGTTTGGAAATGTATAAATGGGGAGTAATTTACTATGGCGGGTCCGATAAGGGTTAACAAATTGCTATAATCTGTTACACCTTCATATGCACTACAATAAATAATTTATAATTTTTTCAAAATTTTTTATGACAACAAATTCATATGGGTGGGATTCGAAAGGGTACGATGATTTTGCCCATTTACAATATTCCCCGCCCTAGACATATTTTAACCAATAAAAAAAATGTAGGCTTCTAACTCAACGGATTCATTTTTTTGTTACAAAACATAATTTCTACATGAAATCAAAGCTTCCCTTTTACATTTGATATATGTAAATAGTATGGAAACAAAATTCAGATCACTTTATACTTATAGTAAAAGAAGTGATTAAAGATGGCCTCAAAATTTTTATGTGGAATTTTTTCTGTGCATATGTAATTGGGGCTATCTCGGGTATTTTATTCGAATTAAAGATTTATCGACTAAATGGCTCAGTGGATTAAGTGGTTGCCTTTGGAGCGGGAAGTCCCGGGTTCAAGTTCGACTGGGGTAAAACATAAAAATGTTTTCTCTGGTATGTTAATTTGAATCTAAGGCTGAGTGGTTGGATTAGACTTAAAAACAGTCTAATAATGGCATTTTATAAAAAAAAATAGCATTGCTTAAATAGCGGTGAAATAGTGAGCATTTGTAAGGTTTCCGTAAAAAGAACACTTCAAGTGCTACATTTTCCCACAAAAAAAAAGAGAGCATCAGATGAATTGAGATAAATGTAACTGGAGTAGTATACAATAGGTCTAAGTAAAGGCCGCAGTGTAGGTGATTCATAAAAAATCACACTCCTATCAAAATCAATCAAAAGGTACACTAAGCCTTCTATTCGAATACAAGACTTAGGCTATTCTGTTTGACTTGAAATTAACTCAACTGATCAGTTGATCCATAAATCAATCACTACTGAATGAAACAATAAATGAAAAACGAAAAACTTCAGTTCTTAATTGGATAGGTACGATATACATATAATAAGCGGAGAGGGTTAATTACAGGGACTTCATTTCAGAAAAAGCTTGAATGGGTCATATTTTTAAAAACACAAAATGAGCATTTCTTTTGTTCCAATTTATGGCTGGTGTAAAATATAAATATTCATTTATTTGCTAAAATGAGTTTTTGTGAAGTGAAGCAAATTGTGAGCGAATGATGTATAAGCAAAAAAAGTGGACCTGGATTGGTCACATCCTGAGAAGATCCGAGGGTGATATCGCGAAATATTCTCTCGAATGGAGCCCACAAGGAAACCGAAGAAGAGACCGTCCAAAGAATACGTGGTACAGAACCGTATTAGAAGAAGCTGAGGCCAGTAAAATGAAGTAAAGGCTCTAGCACAAAACAAGATAAGATGGTGGCATTTTGTGGATAACTCTTGAGAATTACACAAAGATACAAAATATGAATAATAACAAGAAGTAAAAAGAATAAAATATCTATTCAGAGAATCTGCGGATGTGAAGATCGAGCATTTTTGAAAATGCTCGTAAGAAAGAACTCATTGTATATAAGCTATAGATCGGATGGACTTTGGCAATGAACAAAAATGTATGAAACTAAAGGTAAATGCCCAAAAAAAATAAAATTCATTAATTCATGTTGTTTGTCCAGAGTAACCTTATTGATTTATTCATTGAAAACATATTCTTTCATTTTAAATTGTGAATGCCGTTAGTCATTTGATTATGGAAGGGAAGCTACTATTTTTAAGGTGGATCCAAACCACCCACTCTTAGGTCAAATAACAGTCCGACAAATAACCCAAACATTTCACATGAAAATTTCGTTTTAAAAAAAAGGTAATTTTAACTAACCTCAAATACGAATTTAGGTTACTTTTCGCCTCTTAATAGACTGCTCAGTGCTCAGGTTTCATAAAACTCATTGCCAGTCATTGTTTATTTTCCATAATAGCTTTATAGAAGTTAGACGCAGACTATTTTTTTTGGAAGTATTCTTTTTTTAGTTTATATTAAATTTAATTAACTATTAAATATAGTAAAACAACATTAAGCGATATTTGTCTTGTAGGGACATATGTACTTGTGTTCATGCCTAGTACATAATTTTTAACTGTATTTAGCTTGTTGCTTGTAATTCCATTTAATTATCGTTATCTTTAATTTTTAAGGTGGTAATTTTTCTAATCTTAACTAATTTTCTAATTTTAATTTACAATTATTTCTTATACTTTGTATTAAATGCACTTTTTTATTGTTTCTAGTTATATTTACCAACAGTACCAGTTTTGAATACTTACTGTATCTATTTGGTATTGTAGTTTAAAAATAAATAAATAAACCTTTGTCCGACCCTTTCAATGGTTAATAGAAAACGGAATCTATGTGTATAGTACATACTTTCTCTAATGCTAATTTTTTCAAAATTTATTTTTATTTTTGACATATCTAACCGTTCTTAAATCTAACACATAATGGTAGATCGTTTGATGTAGAAATAGGCTTAACACAAGGCGTTCGTTGTCAAAAGTTTTTATTTATTGAATATCTAACAGTATTAAACGTTTATTTCAATAGAAATACCAATGATGACATTACCTGTACCATATATTCTTCAATTTATGCCCTTAAAGACCATAAATAAGACCACAACAACTAATTATTATCAAAATATTTAAATGATACCGCATCAATTCAAATAATATCAGGTCAATTCGAATCCACACCGTTTTTATTGTATGTGTGTTATAACAGAAAATTGTTTTCATATCGTTTTTAAATTCATAAAGAAGAAGAAAAGCATTCCGCCCCCGTTGGGTCTCCTGCTGGCTACGATATGTAAACTCAGACACGATCATCCAAAACAGGTTAACACATTTTGTGATGCATCTCCAATTACACTGTTAACATATCATTGACAATTGAAACACCCAATTAACAATGAATTGAAATACAATTATCAATTGGACACAAATCACCGAACGAAATTTGTCAATTGAATTAACAGTGTATCCGTCACAGTGTCGTCGTGATCCAATCATTGGGATCACAGACCTTACGAATGGGTATAATGTTCCATTGATAAGAGGTGGATTACTATATATACGAGTATGTATAATACAATAAATGTTGGTATGAGTATGTACATCAGTACATACATACATAAATATGCGCGCGAGGTCTTTTTCATCTTCTATTTGTTGCATTCTTTAAAAGAGATTTACTCTTGAATTCAATGATGTTTAGTTTTGTTTTGTTGTTGCTCCTCGGTAGAGACATAATGACGATGACTTGGAATATTTGTTCATGATTTCAGATATACACCACTCATGGTATTTGTACACAGTTTTTTTTCCCATTTCGAAAAGTGTGGTATGTGTTGTGATTGTATTTTTGTGTTGTTGTTGTATTTACTGTACGTTCATAATAATCTTTTGATCAGCGTGTCTGAACAAGTAATCTACGGACAAGGGATTGTCATCTTAAGGCATTCATATAAAAATGTTTAAAGTGTTTTTGGGCATACGATAATAATAAACTGGCTTGAAAGATATTATCAACTATACATAGTTCTGAACTTGGGAGTTTTCTTCTTCTCATTATTGGAATAATTTGGAAAGGGTTCGATGTATTTACCAAATGAAGATAAAATTTCCACAGCAATTTTACACTTCATACTGATTTTTTTGACTTTTGACTCTAAGCAACAAAAAAATTATCTAGACTTTTTAATGCATAACCATCAGTACATACTGTTTATCCCTTAATTGAAAAGATTCCACTCCGTAAGGCGCTATAGTTAGCTAATCCCATAAACTGGGTTAAGTTTAATGTTGCATTTGTAGCACGAATCCTGAACCATGCGTAATCTTTAGTTTATTTCTGACTAATTAAAAAATACTAGGGACGGCTTCATGTAAAGTGTTTGGTGACTGTCATTTGTCACTTTATTAAAAGCTATTTCATGTAAGGTGCTTGTCACAAAGCAAATCACCAAGAAGTGACTAAATATAGGTTTTAGGTGTCACTGTGGCAGCTTGTTCACTTAATTAATTATTTTTAAGTTAGTTGTTCTAGATCTTTTGAACATTGAAATACTAAAAAAAGTAAATTGCTTTCAAATAATCAGAAGTTTTAATTAATAATTAATATTTAAATATTAGTGAAAATAAGTGACAGAAGAAGGATATTCCTGTGATAAAATAAGTGACACCTAGTCCTTCAATCGTAATTTGGTGTAGTTATTTTTTTTTAATATTTAGCAAATATGTGGTAGGGATATGAGTCCCAATCATACTCACAAACAATAATAATAGCAAAATAAATACAAAAAAATCCGACTGAAAACAATTATTTTGACATTTCGACGTCATTTTTATATATCATGAAGTTAGCTGAGTTTACATGTTTGGGATCACCATATATGAACAATTATACCAGTAGTATAAAAGGTTACCTTTGAAAGTCACTAAAGTAACAGTCACCAATCACCTTACATGAAGCCGCACCTATGATATACAGACAAATCTTGGATTATTGGACAATATTACGCGGGTTAATGAGAATGTGCGAGAGGTTTATGAAATATATTTGTGAATCTGCTCATTTCATACTAATATCAACAATTTATAAAGTTTTTTGATAAAAAAGTCCCTGATATGAAAGATTTATGAGTGGTAGAATTCGGATAAAATTTCCCAAATAATTCTGGATTTGAATTTTCCAAAAAAAAATGTAGGCAATCGGTGGTGAAACATACCTGGAGATTCTGCGATGAACTGCCAGAAAATGGCTGAACATTTACTCTGTGACGGCCCAGCGGGAAAGAGACCAAAAGATGTTTGGAAGCCATTTGGCGAACTTGTCGGAAATCCGTGACGTAATCAATCATCCTAAGATTAATTGAACTTTTTGAATGGTAGACCGGGGGCATGCCAGAACGGGATGTTTATCGGGTCCATCAGAGGTCTAACTAAATAACTAAGTCAATAATAATTCTGCGATATTAGAAAAAATGATTAAAAGAAAATTATTCCTACATGCCCGCCAAATTCCAGATAAAATTAACGTCCACTGAAATTTGTATTTTAACTTTTTTGGCAAAGTAGGTATGTATACGAGTATTATACACAGAATGCTTATTATTTAAACAGAATACTGCTCAGCTTAATATTTCGTATAATAAGAAGAAGTTCACAAAACATTGGATAAACGGTTTTCGTCTAACGTTTAAAATGATTTTATTCGAGTGCCAATCTGCCAAGTACTGGTATGAAGTATTAAATGTAATGTATATATATATGTATATATGCATGTGTGTATGTATGGTTAGGAGTGAAATTTTGAAAATAATAAGGATTCTTCTTCTGTACCCATCAGTGAGTACAGGATATATACCATGTATGTATGTATGTTTAATGTATGCAGTATTTTACATCAATTCCTCCCACCACCAACAACTCGTGAATTCGTTAAGAAAGGAAATTCTGTTTCATAATCAAAATGAAACTCCAATTTTTTGGAGTATGAGTTGTCTTTCTCATATAAAATTTAATTTTTCGCATTTTCTTCATTCGACTGAAGCAGATATGGTATAATCACTAATGACGATTAATGAATAACAGAATATATTGTGAGATTTATGTTAATTACTTAGCTAAAAACAGATGTTTGATTTGGCTCTAATGTAGGCGCTTTCATCAATAAATTACTCAATTCCACCGTTTGTTGGGAAGAAAGCAAAAAATCTCCAAGAAAAATGACAACAACACATCAAGAAGTGCTTTTAAGTATTGTTCTGACTGTAGAAATTCTTCTTCTACTTCTTCTTTTTCATTAAGATATACGCTGTTAATTGATGACATTTTTTCAAGTTCATCTCATCACAATACCGCTAGTTAGTATAACCTGTGCAAATAACCAACCAACAGTTGCCAATTCGATATATGTACATACATCCATACGTAGATATGTGATTGGCGCCACAAAACCTCAATTAGTCTATTGATGGCACACGTTCATAATAAGTTACTATAGATAGAAAATGGTAAAATTATTGATCATAATGGTTCATAATTTCAAATTAACATTATGGTCACATAGATGTTCCAATGATAGTCATATGTATATTATGAATTATGTATATGACGCATTTATTTAATTCCATCTAGTGTTGCCAGATTGGTGTCTACAAACATGTCTGTCGTTAATAAAAAAAAACAAACGTTATGCTATCACAAAAATGATTAATTTTAAAGAGGAGTTGTATACTTTGATATAGTATTTTTCATAGTCCCTCCTATAACACGGTATATAAGTTCCAACATAATAATGTGTATACGGTTTCGTGTTGTAACTAAGAGCAAGTACATACATTTTCGCAATTTTCTTATCGTATTAGAGCGAAACCGTGTTGTAGGAGGGATACATGTAACCTGTAATCAATCAAATTGGGGGTTATTCCGGCAAATATATACACGTACATTAATTGTTGTCATAAGAATTACCGAGGGATAATTCTGTTGAATGTGGGCTGCAAACAGTGTTGCCCAGTCAACTTTCAAAATCTGTCAATATGACCTTCTTGCGGTGATGATTACCTTCCTGAACTAAAAAGTAAAGAACAATCCATCTTCATCTGCCCCAAAGCCCCTAAACTTATCCAAAGTGTATTTTTTAGAATTTCCTAAAGAAATTGTCAAAAATCCAAAAGTCGTGAAACAAATGTTTTTCGTTATAAATTTTTCGAATAAAAATTCTAAAAATGAACTACTATTTACTCAAAGAATGATCTGGGAAAAAGTGAAATATCTTGGTAACGATCCACCCTATTTATAAGTTGAATAACTTATTTTAATATAATTTTTTCAGATCTACAACTTTTTTTTAAAAAATGTTTTTCCTAAAATGTAAAATAAGGGCGAAAAACTAGTTTATATGAAAAAAAATGGGGGGCTCTTGAAAAGACAGAAGACAGAAAATTAAAAAGTCGTAGAACAAATGTTTTTCGTGATAAAAAAAGACAAAAAAAGTGCCGTATTAACATTTCGAAATCTTAAAAAGAACCAACTCTATACATCAAGCGAACCAAAACTTTTAAAAAGAACCATTATTTACTCAAGATAGAACCTCGGAAAAAGTCAAATATCTTTGTAGCGGTTCACCCTATTAGCGCCCTTTAAAAACACTGCGCGATCAGGAGCGTATGTTTAGAATTTATTACTAAAACGAATGCACATTCTTTCCTGTGCGACTAGAAGCGTACAAGACTGAGCGAGGCAACGAGTGGACGTGTAAATGCAAATCATGCACGCAATACCGTGCAAAAAAGTGTCACGTGGAGTTTGCAAAAATAGTGTAAAAATTCCGCAGAAATGTGCCTTCACTAATAATACGTCTTGTAAATCTAAATCAATTAAATTTGTTATTTATTAAAAATATGTATGTACGTATGTATATGTAGCAGCTAAAAAAAATCAGAAATCACACAGATCGCTTAATTATTTAGCAAAAAAACTATACAGATATAGGAACAGGGCCGCTTCTAGAAAATTGGCCGTCTGTATGCAATTATTATTTGGCCACCCTTAACCAGTAAATAAAATAAAAGTCATAAATATAATACGAAAATAATTTTTTTATTGTATAACAAAAGAAAGTTTCCCGCGTGGTCCCCAGCGAAATATAATTATGCCTTAATATCAGTGACGTAGCGTGGATTTTATTTTTGCCTATACAAAGTACCATTGAAATTCTTACTATAATCCGCCAAACTCCATTAATTGTTTAAATATTTTGATAAAGATAATCTTACTTCCAGTAAAATTTTATTTCCAATCTTTTTTGTTTTATAAATTATTTTTGTTTTTCTAACAAAATATCGAAAAAATCATCAAATATCCAATTCAAAACTGGGTAAGAGAATTTCTCTATGGATAATTATACTTATAAGAATACCCAGTTTTAAGTTGCATATTTTGATGATTTTCTCAATATTTTGTTAGAAACCGAAAAAAAATTATAATGCAAAAAAGTAAAGGCAAATTTTTTTTCTTAGAATTTGATTATTTTTATAAAAATATTTCAACAATTAATTTAGTTATGCGGATTATAGTAAGAATATCAGAGGTACATAGTATAGGCAAAAATAAAATCCACGCTACGTTACTGCTTAATATAACAACTGAAGTCATCAAAAACAAAATTGGTATGATAAAATGATAAAATTTAAGTTTTCAGTAAAATTAAATGTAAATAGAAAAGTATTAACATAGTCGATAGAATAAAAGCAATGAATAGATTTTAGTTGCTCCTTATTGTGGTCGCCCGTGTGCGGTGTACACCTTGCACATATGGAAGAAGCGGCCCTGTATAGGAATAACAAATGTATGTATGTATGATACAATAAATGCACAACTTAATGCACATTAAAAGATCAAAATATGTATAAAACAGACCTGTACTACACAGAGAACATGAACTCATTTCAAAAGTTATGTAATGCTATAAATAATTACATAATTAGGTATTGGTTTACATTTATATAAATACATACATACAAATTATAATAAACGACATGTAGCATTTTACTTGAATGTGCCATGTTTGTGCGACAACGTACAGCGGTCGTTTTCCATAAAACCCAATACCATAATAATGATAAAAACAATTTTCACATTATTTTCAAAATCAATTCGTTCTCGAAAGTTAAAAAAAAATTGGATAAACACTATAAAAGTATAAACTGCAAAGCACCTGAATTGTACATATGTAGATACATAAATTGTTCTGGGTTGGTCCTTTTGCTGAGTCATCTTATTTGTTATTTAAAATTACGGCAATTTTCAAATTAAAATTGAAGCCAGTTTGAAAATTAGGTTAAATACACTGGAGAACTAGTATTATCCAGAGTTTATAATCGCCTTTAAGATATGTAGATGCCCCAGTTTTTATGTCAAGAGATTTATTATTTCTACTCTGTAATATAATCTTATGAAATTTTGTCATATTTTTTAAGAATTTAATTCATTTTTTTTAGTTTTTAGTTAGGTATTGATGTTTTGAAACCAACTGCAATCTCTCCATAATAACAAGAGATGGAGGCGCAGAATCTGATGTGTCGATCAGAATCCAGAAAACCGGAAACGCATATGGAAAGCTAAGAAATGTTTGGCACACTCTAAAAATCTTCAGAAACCTAAAATTGAAGATTTTCCGAATTAACTGTCTATCGATTCTACTGCGAGACCTGGAAACTAACAAACGCTAAAAGATCAAAACGCCAGGTCTTTGTGAACAGGTGCTTACGACTTTTAAGTAGGTGTGAGGTGGTCAGACAGGGTCAGAAATAAAGAACTATGAAGAATCACAAATATGGAGAAGATTCGTCAAAGAAAATGGAACTAGATCACATACACACTGCGAAAATCTAGGGAAAATATTGCACGTGAAATGTTCTTCATATCCTCATCGCCAGTATTCCTGAAAAATAATGATAATGATAGTAATCTAATATTTTTTTTTTAAATCACTATTTCGTATAAAGTTTTTTTTTTCATCTCAATGAATTTTTATTAATTTTCTGATTGAGAAAGCAAATCAATTTTTACACCAATAAATGATAAATTTGGTATCAAAAAATTAGACATCTGATGAAAATAAAAGGTTCATCCATAGTTATTGTTCCGTGCTGAAATTTGACATAGCAATAGTGATGTTTTTATCGGACATCATTGCTGAAGCAAAAAAAAAGGAAAATAAAATTTATAAAGATACAAAATTTGATTTACTTATTAAGTTTTCATAAAACTCAAAATGTTCCTATGTAAATGTAATTTTTGTTAAGAAAAACACGTGAAATGAGTTATTTTAGCACAGAACACCTCATTTAATTTTAATATCAAAAAAGTATTAAGTACAGCGCTATGCAAAACAATAGGTTTAAGGCATATTTTGTATGAAAAAGTCAAAACTCAGTAATTTCTCCTACTTGTGAGGATTAATATCTGAGAAATCTATGAATGCAATTATTCTTCATTTTTAAATGTTTTCTCTTTCGCTTTTTTTTTGAAAATATGGAAGGGAAATAAAGCCAGTTGCAGGATTTATGGATACCCTGTTGTGCAAAATAATAGGTGCAGAAAATTAAATGCTATGAAATGCCTAACTAACTGCTAAATTTCCGAATTACTTACTTATTTGACGTGACAGAGGTTGGTTCGTATTCCACTTTAAAAGTTAGGCCCCTCCCTTACGCTACATATTATAAATATTTCAATACGATTTAGCTTATATGTTTTATCGCGAAATGACAAAGGTGTGATGGCGATGAAAACATAATTAGGCAACACAAAATTCGGCCAGACATGTTACTTTTTATATAGTCACAAACAAAATCAATAAAACAATGCAAAATGTATTCAATTAATTTAATAGTAAAGAGCTTTAGGAAAATTACCAACCCCCACCTACATACATATCTACATACTCATCATATCCATGCACAT
>JANSTT010017876.1:0-15555 GCA_026745375.1 Platyura marginata | reverse complement strand
AATGTTCAACAAAATTTAGGACAATATAGCTTATTTGATCGCGCAGTAGGAATAGATGAATTTATAAGAGTGTGTAAATACAAGTCGTTGCGTTCGATATGGATTTCTTAACGTAATGTGTGTGCTTATTGTGTCCTACAAAAATTTTGTTTTGCTTTAAGAAAGATTGAGAAATGATTACGAAAGGTTTTTTTTCTCTTTGTTGTGGCTTCGTTGTGTCCTGTTGATTGTTGAACATTTCTATGAATGATTAACATTTCTATGAATGATTTTATGCTGATGTAGGTACCTACCATCCATAGGTATGTATATTTATTATTGTATACGCGTATAAAATATTGTATGTATTTGGATTTGGTTTTGTCCTACCAAATGTTGAACATAAAGTGTATGAACATAAAGTATATGATTTTGTTGATTTAGGTAACAAATTATTTGAAAAATTATATTTAAAGCGTGGATTGAGTATGTATTGTAAGTACATAGAATAGATAAAATAACTAGTGTCCTAGGACACTTTGAACAGTATATAGAATCGTCCATGAGTAAAACATTAAAAGTAGATTATTTCAATATGGCAACACCGAAATATTGTACTAATAATAAGAATAAATCAAAATGTGCTTCCTATGGTTAGTTACTTTTCAATTGGTAAAAGACCTCTTAATTTAAGGTCAATATCTAAGATCCAGTGAGCCCGGTTTCGTTTTAGAAATAGGTACAGCCGACGCGAAGGGTTAATAATCTGTTATGATACCTTTTTAATTACAATACATCATTCGAAAAATTATGGGGTTCAGAGTATGAAGACAAATACCTTTTTTATCATCATACGAAACATGTTTGTCCTTCTAACCGCATACATATATCATGTACTTAAAGTATCAACATTGTTTAAATGTCTACATTAAATTGATATCTAATATCAAACAGAATAGGTGGAAAGGTGTAAAATGTCGCACTTCCTACTGAATATATACCATACTCTCAATTGGGAATAGAGAAAACATTAAAACGCCCAAATCTGTAGACAATAAAGAATGAAAGAAAGTGTTAGAGCAAAAAAGTTCAACAAAATATTATAAATCTTTGAAGTAGTAGGTTGGGTAGGTAGTTAGGCGACAGTGGCGACAACGTTGGTTTTTATTTTTTTTTTCTTTGTTTTGACCTCCTTAATTGTTAAGATATTTAAAAAAATTATTATTTATTAATTAACATTTTGTAAGAAACCGAGGACATTTAAACCTCAAAAGGGCCATCCACAATAGATCTTTCAGGTCTCAGTGGTAAGGAACCAATAGCCCCACAGACACCCTAAATATAAACCCCAACCTAAAAGAAAACTAAAAAAAAATCAAAAAAAATTAATTCAGCTGGTATTCGATTTTTTTTGGATTTAATTCAAGTATATTAAAGTCGATTCATATTTAATTATATAAATTTATGGCTGACATTTTAAATGGTCCTTAGAAATTTTATATTTGGTCCTCAAAAAAAGACATATCAAGTTTTGGTCCTCAGAAATAATATTAATTTTTAGAAGACTATAAAATACTTCTCAGCACACAAAAATATTTAATCTTTGAGGACCATAAAATCATTTGGACGAAATCATGTTTCAGAGACGATTTATTATTCTGAGAATCATCCATCCTATAATATTTCTTGAGTAGCAATAAAAATTTCTAAGGAGCAATTAAATTTACATTTTATCCTATATATAGTTACCTAAGATTTAATAGAATCGAAAATAATTAATGTCCATGAAAACTATTTAATTATATCAATTAACATGTAACTTACCAATTATAATTAGTAGCTGAAGTATATAGCTCCGAAAACGCATCGGAAATTCCAGTGTGTGTTCCATTCGTTACAGAATTTTTAATTTTGTTCCTTCACTTAGGTAACATTTTAATCATAAATCAAAAAGAAAACAAAATTGTTTCAATTTGTATATACACCACAAAATATTTATAATTTCTGTTTATGTCACAATCGATAACTTTTCTTCTTGTTTTTTTTTTTTATTTACACATTTTATCAAATTTACTTTTTATAGAGGAGCATTGTACGTTTCGGTATTATAATTTTCTTATGTATTGTGAAACGATTCATCCATTTTTGGCATTCATTAATCATGGAAATTCTATTCATTTGGTGTTTTGATTATTCTTCTATTATAATTGGAAGAAAATGTTCAAGTGGAAATTACACACAATCAATTAGTTATCAAAATGATTTCCATATTTATATATACTTGATATATATACAAATATACATCTATAAGTTTAAGTACATATAATATATAGGTAAGTAGGTATATGTTATGTATTGATTTTGATGGTTTCTGTACTCGTATTTTGGTTTCGATAATGTAAGAATATTTTAAAGTTATATGTAACGTAGGGTCTGGTGAGTAAAAAACGGTCTTCTCGAGGGTGAGGGTTGTTAAAAAGAAAATTACTAACGATAGAGTGAAGTGAATTGCAACTACAATTTGTTTTGTTTTTTGCAATTTTTTGATGTTTCACTCAGCATACTAATTAAGTGTAATATGCGAGAAATTGCTTGTTGCGGGCGAAGCGAACAAAATGGTTTTTTCAATTTTTATGTTAAAGCGTTTTTTGTGTATTTATCCTACATTTGTACGCACCATGAATTCGATTTCGGTTTTATGAGATATTTTTCTCACTATGGAATGAGATATAGTGAGAAAACATCCCATCGGACCGAAATCAGGGTACAGACTTACGTACACATAATTACAATTATTCCAAATTATTCTATAAAAAAAGAAAATTAATATAACCTAAGCCTAGACAATCCAGAAAAACTTTCACTTAGATTTTGACATATAAAAATTGTTTGTACATGAGGTCTCCATTTTCTAAGTAAATACATAAAAATTTCTAAGTAAATACATAAAAACTCTGAGTAAATGAATAAAACGAGTCCCCTGAATATAAATTACCCCTGAAGAAAATTTTAAAAATGAACACATTATAGAAAATTTTTCAATTCAGGTAAAATGAGCTTTATTTAAAATATCGTGCCTGAAAAAAAAATTGTTAATGGTATTTTGTCCAGAGGGGATTGACGTTTCGTAAAATTTGTTTAGGGAACAATATATCCAATAACAATGTCTCTCCTCATAAGTATTTAAATTTAAAAACAATTATTTTTAATAGTAAGCATTTTTAAGGTACAAATAGCACTAGGAATAGGAGTATAAAATCAAACCACAAGAGAATCAATTGTTGCTAAGCGATTTTTTTTTTTGAAAAATTTTCAAGAGGGGAAATGAAAAAATCTATTTAGCGTTGGCATTCTAACTTCAGGGTAGTTAAAGTAACACTTTTTTTTAATTTGTTACCAAGTATTGCTGAAAAACTGGTAATAAATGGAAGTAATGTAACAAATGCAACAAATGTAGCAAACTAATACGATTCCATCCAATTCAGTTTGACATATGAAATCACCCCATCACAAGATAGACATATTCAGAATCATGTTCAGAATTGTTCCGAAATATTTTAGAATGGCGAATTGGCGACAACCATTAGGTTGAAAAATCGGTACAAATTTTGGAAATAAATACATGTAGCAAATATAACTTGATTTTCGTTTTGTAACATATGCATTTGTTATCAGTAACAAATTAGGTATTTTATCGACCATTTGTTACTTAACCCTAATCGTGTCACGATGTGACTCTGAGTCACATTTGAATTTTGAACTTAAATTTTTTGATTATTTCATATTGCATTTCCAACATTTTTTCTTACTTATTATTTAAATTAACAATTAACACTAAAAAAAATTAGTAATTGCAAATTTGGAGTTAGGCATGATATCAAAATTGACCTTTTATAGAAAAAGTATCAAAAACACGTGACACGATTAGGGTTAAACAACCCTGTCTAACTTACATAGAACGTCATTCCCATAAACATAGGTGCTGTATGAAACTCTGTGCCGCCTTCACGTCATGATAAACCCTACAGTTTTTTTTTTCTTATCTGACATCGAGTATGACAAAAAATATTGTGCGATGAATAGTTAATTTAGTTTTTCAACTTGGTTTTTATTCTCATTTTTACATTTCAGTTATAAGTATGTAACGAAAAATTTACCCCTCATCATACGTAGCTAAGCTTTTTATGAATATTACGTAAAAAGCGACGTTCACCCAATTATTTAACAATAATTTTTTCGTTTTTTTTTCGACGAATACGAATTACAAAAAGGCTCGTCCTATTATTTATTACTTATGTATGTAATTTTTACCCGAAATTCTTTTGATGAAAAAGCATTAAAAATCTTCTTTTTTTTTATTCAGAGAGAGAGGATATCTAAATACATTTAACTAACTTGTACATAAACCTTTCATGGTTGGCTGCATAAAATATGTAAAACGTATTTGTTTTTATTTTACAATTTTTATAACGTGACAGATCTGAGTATACTCTCACAGTTAATATACAACCAACAAGCAAAGGTTGTTTCTTGTATTATATGTATGTTGGGCATAATGTTTTTTTATTTTTCTGTGTGACAAACTTTGCCGGGGTTAAAACCCAGGAAAATACGTTATTTACTAATCTGACATTTTGAACACGAAAAGTGTTAGATGGAGAAAAAAAAGGCATTTTTATGTATGATTTACGAGAAAAATGGTTTGCAAGGCAAACTTTCTTTCGTTTGCTTGTATAGAGACTATGTTGTAAATGTACCAACATTTTTTTTTTATAGATTATTTATTGTACCACGGAAAAGTGGATAATTTATTATTTATAAAATAAAAGCTCCAAGGGATGGTTAGTAAATAAAAGCAAATTTATTGAATTATCATTAAAATTTTAAAATTTACATCAAAATGAAGCGAATATTATAACGTCAAATTTTAAATTTGCTACTTTTTCTAATAATGTCGGTTATTACAATTTACAGCACTGCTCTATGTTCATTGGATATATAGAATTTGGCATAGTATAGTATTGCGCCATATTGAAGTACTAAAAAGTTAGACTGGTAATAAATAAAATTACTTAAATAAAACATTCTCATATATATTTCAAATATACCAAGATTTTTTTTTAAATAAGTTTTAACAAAAAAAATGGCTCTCTAACTACAACTATATGCAGGGAACTTGTTATTTGAATAAGTTTGTCGACTTGTTTTCTTTATAATATGACTAGATAGGTTCCGATGCGAAGTGTTTATTGAATCAAGTTATTCGCAAACATATTCGTCGATTCAGTTATTAACAAACCTAAATCGCGATGACAAGATTAAGTGCACGTGTATTCGAATGAGTTTTTGATGAATATTAAGTTATTAATTGGGGAATTTTTTTTTTGTTCATGATCTGAAAAGTGCAGAAAATTTGGTGTTTCAATCGAATGCCTTAATATAGCTATTTTTTTCCCATAACTTACATATGTACATATATGTATATACAGTGTCTCACATAAGTATTCGTACATTGAATGAAATTATAGGAATGTTTGCAGTTTGAAGCTGAGTTTTCATATTAAATTTGTTTTAGCCACAAAATCTACTTGTTTAAAACTACTACTTAGTATACAGACACATTTTGGTAAATACGATGAGCATGTACTTCTTCTTCATATTATTGAGTTGCCTTTTTCGACCATAATTTATTAAATAATTATTTTAATATGAAGTTTTTAGACTCCCCTAAAACGCCCTTTCCAGCTCCCATAAAAAATAAAGTTATAACACACGAGGACATATTCTGATCCTATTTAAATGAACAATTTTACAAAATACCTACATTTTCCCAAGAAAAACTGATCATACTTATATGGCTTGTACGTTTGAATATGAATATGTAGGTTAAGTTCACAATTTATAATTATATTTTTAAAACAGCAAAGCAATTCCTTACAGCTCATCATAAACTTTTTCCACATGTCTATATCTACTACATATATTATATATATATATATATATATATACATAGGCACGAACTACGAAGAGAAATGAAGGAATTATGTATGAGAATTTATTAACCTTTAAATTCAAAAAATTCCAATTTCAATTTATTTTTAAAAGAAAGGTTGATTGTATTTGTTTCCAATTTTGTTTTTTAAATAACGAGGAAACCTCCACAAAATGCGTACAAACAGAGACGTTATTTTTAAATATTTTTCCAATGATCTAATAATAAAAACATACAAAACTATTATGAGATACGATAATAACCGACCGTATAGGTTAATTTCAAAGTTCTTTTGTTTCATATAAAAAAAAAACCAACAAACTTCTAAGATTATTTTACAATGATGAGATAAATTTGAAAATATATCATAAGAGAAAAAAGTTTATCTAACTATTAAGTACTTTTTAAACTTTAGTTATGTTTGTTGTTCATCAAGAGGGTAAAAGTTCTGTGAATAATATCATCAGTTGTATATATCATATTTATATGACTCTACAAAAATCATATCAGAACATGATACATGTATATCGTAAATACAGTTTCTTCTTTTTATGTCCATAATATTTGAAAAATCTTATGGAAGAACAGTTAAGAGCGTTATAAGTTTTTATTATATTTTTAATGGAATTGGGTTGTTTACAAAATAATAAAATTAATCAAATCGTTTTCTTGTTGGTTGAATTATTCCGACAAATCGTCAGAGCACATTATGAGGATTCAATTATGATGGTGACTTTTGTAAATATGTATATTCGATCTGAGAGACTAATAATTGAGTCAAAAGTTTTGTTAGTAATATGATGCGGCATATGTTTGAGCACGTACATATGTATATGCTACTTGCTAGACAGCAAAAGCTAAAAACGAGCATTTTCAGTAGCCTTTTTCAATACTAATGATTAAATTTTAAATTATTTTTTCTATCCATTACAAATTTTTTTGGTTAAAAAAGTATTTTGTACAGTGGAGTTGCTTTAATTCGAATATTATATTTATTGATGAACTGTGGTGGAAATAAAATAAACTTAAATCCGAGCTGTTAAAAATCAGTTGGGAAATTAAAAAAAGCTTTAGCAATCCAACTCTCTACAAAATTCAACAATTAATGTTTTTTTATGCACAGATGAAGATAGGTGGAAGACCGTTTGTGAGACTGAGATGACAAAAAAAAAGAAAGAAATGACCAACTTTGTTCATGTTCCAATATTATTCGAATAAAATATACTCAAATTAAATATAAAAAAATGGGCACATTTTTACAAAAAAATGTTAAAATTGCCTCGCTAGAAGTAGAAACACCATTTTTTTTTAAAAGGAGGGTGCCTACTGGCAATAACACTTAGGCCGACTAAAGGCCCATTGTGTCCCTCTTTTAGAACGGCAGGTTTTGGTTTAGGGGTGGGGGAGGGGGGTATCAGATAATCATTTATGGATTCAGCCAGCCTGTTGTTCTTACGAACTCCAGTATGCTATAGAGGTTTAGCTCCCTAAGGTCCTCCAGATATTCAAGAAACACCATTAAGGGAATGACTATAAAAATACGTTGAGTTTTGTTAATAGTTTATTATTAATTATGTTGATTTATTGTTTCCTCCCAACTTATTTAATATAAATTCACCTCTACAGAGACAACTAGAAATTCTAAAATAGTTCCTAGGTAATATTTACTAATTTCAACTGCATAAATATAAATTAATGAAATAAATATTAATATTTCTACCTAAATGCATTTTCCTACCAAATAAACATTCACAAACAGAATAAATAATTTATTTAATATCAATAAATATCAAGAAACTTCTTTGTACTACTTCGAACTTACTTTAACTAATAACTTTTGTTTCAGCTGTAATAATAGATGAAGCTTTTTAGTGGAAATTTTGTTATCCAAATGATAATTTGTATACCTAATAGTAGATGAATATAAGTTTAAATCCTCTTCTCGTAAATTTCCAGCGGAAAACTTCTACTACACACACATCTATACTTTCTAGACTCAACCCACTGTGTTTATGGTTTGCTAAACTAATTTTCACAAAAGCATTATACAAATGATTACTTCGTATTCAAAAAACCAGCTAAAAACGTGACGTGATGTAAAGTTTAACTTTAAAAGCTACTAGTATGTAAACTGCTGGTCCTTTTCGTTTAATTTAATTATATATTGCGGTATTTTTGGTACGGCACCAATGTCTATATCTATAGGTAGTACTTGTGTTGGCCAAAATATGTATAGATATTTTATAGAATAAAGTCAAACTTTATATAAAGGCTTAAAGTATTTTATATTATTTAATAATAGCAACAACTTAATTAAGCTTAATAACTCAAAAAGGTGCGGCTGCCACTGAAGTGAAAAGTAATGAAAATTTAACTAATTAAAATGAATGTTTTTTGTACAAAATGGCTGAGAAATATGGCTTTGTACTAATGTCAAAATATTTTAATTGAGTGTCCTTTTGAGAGCAAATAATGTTTTCCAAAAAAGTGTCAAAGTTTATAAAATGTTTATAAGGGTATTATAATTAAATACCAGTTACTAGAAAGCCTGAACCGTTATACCTGTAACAATGTTAAAGTCTACTTCAGTGTTGTACGATAATAAGAAAATAAGTAATATCCGGTTTATTTTAAAGGTAAACAAAAGTATGTAAAACTTAGTATAAGTTCTTATGAAAAATATAAGAAAAATCAACTTCTTATATATGCTGGTACAGGTATAAAAGTTGAGGATAAAATTGGTAATTTATTATGTTTGACATAATAAAACAGGGGCGTTGATTCTATGGTATAAACGTGCAACACTACTATATATGCAATTAATTGCACCTGTTTTACATTTAGTGGCGTTAGCCCACTGCAGATACATATTTTGTAAGTGAAAAAAAAACTCATTCAATTTGTAGAACTTGAACATTTTGATACGTTTTTGTTATTAATATTACCATTTTACACTACCAGTGGAATTATATAATGAAATCGTTCGTTGATGCAGAAACATACCTGAAACAAAGAAAATATCAATCATTAGTTATGTAAAAATTAATGTGAATTTGAATACAATTTTATGATTGAAATAAAATTCACGAAAAAAAATTATTTCTTCAAATTTTCACAATTTTCCCTTACATATTTCTTAGATTTTCAGAGACAATTTTTCAAAAATTAATATCTTTTAAACTACGGGAGCATTGTTCGGAAAACTGTTTTTTTACCAGTTAGCTGTTTCGAATATCTATCAGAAAAAAAATATTTGGCCAACCGTCCACGGTAATTGTCAGACGTTTCTATAAAAATACTGATTCAATAACATCATATCAGAAAATGATTTTTTAAAAATCGGGGAAATGGAGCTAAGCCTCGAAGCAAATTAAAGCTGAGGCTCCAACAATATGTATAGAAACTTTCATATTTTGATCGAAATTTAAGCCGTTGTGTTTAAGCCTACAAACTAAGAAGAAGAAATATAGTGCTAGATATATAATTGAGCCTACGAAGAATTGTCTGTGCGACGAGTAAATATTGTAATGAAGAATTGTGTTATAAAGAACTTTGTTGAAAAGAATTGGTACGATACCATTTTTCACAAATATCTTCTAAAAATGATAACCAAAAAAAACTTTTCCATGTCTACTTTTTAAAGCTTTCAAAAACAAATACATCTTTACAACTATCTAAAATTGAGTTAAATTGTTTTTTCTCATGGGTGCCCCATTTGACCCTTTCCTAATTTAATCTATTTTGCTGCTGAACAAACTTCATAATTGTATATACAATGTAAAATATTTACATTATATTAGATAACTTTTAGGTGTCTATTTGATCGATTTGATAAATCTCAATAAGAAATTAACTCAAATGATATTAATTTATTTTATCTATCAAATTATCTAATTTATTGTTTAATTCTGTGGAAATTTCTTGTTGTTTTCAATTTATTTTACTATAACAACAAACACACACATCGCACCCATTTAATAATATGTACATAACTACATATCTATCCTATAAATATAATATTTTTCGAAAAATAAAAAAAAAAAAAAAAAAAATTCGATTGACCTATTTCTGTTCAATTATTTTATGTATAAGAAAACATTCAATGCTATGATGATATTGTCAAAAGATGGTCTCACCCACCACTTCCATATGGATATAATCCAAGTATAGTAATATTTCGAAAATGGTCAATGGAACAACACAATTTTAAATCGATATAATATTTAATGGTGGTGAATGTAATTTATAACTTATCACACCATATACACAAACAAACAAACACACACACACAGATACACACTATAGATACACTTCGGTATGACCAATTATTTTATTTGACCGAAATATCTTACATGATTCCAATTAAAGATAGTCGAAGGTACTATACTTAACTTTTACACCATTAATCTAGAATTTATTGCTTTTAAATGGTTTTTGGGGGCGTTGCAACCACAAATGAAAAACACTACCTCTTTCTTTAATACATATAACATACATACAATAGAAAATGGAAGAAAGCACATTTACTTCGCTTTAAAAGCATTGCTAAAAAAAAAAAAGAAAAAAGAATAATTTTAAGCTACCATTTTGCTCTTAACTACATATATACTCGTAGTATATTGAGTATATACTGAGAATTTGGCTTCTTTTAAACGTTACATGTTTGCTTCAAGATATTTTTATATCTCAAATAAAACACAGATTACGAGACAAAAATATTAAACTTCAAAATATAACCAAATTTATTCCGGGATTATGTCATTTTCTGTATTTTTATATGAAAAATGATAAGCAACAAAATGGTGTGCGCGGATGTATTTATATAATATCTCTATAGATTTGTGAATGAAATTTTTGGGACAATTGATTTGATGACAATTTCTCCAAGATGGTTGGGAAAATACAGTTTTGGTTAATAAATATAATTTTTGAAATAAATAAACGCACAGAGCACATAATTGCGAACAAAAGCGAAAATATAATAAATTGATAAATTAACTGGAACAAAACGAAAAGTATCAAGTTAAGCTTCAATTAAATAAAATTATCTTCGCTAATACGAGTATTATCAGTATATGAAACGTTTTGAGAAAGGGAATATAGTATTTTTGACGAGAAACCCCCCTCTGATATCTAAAAATAAATACAATAATAGACTTTAATATGAATAATAATTTATAAATTTGTTTATGTTCGGTGGCCCTTTTCAAAAATAGAAACATTCTTGAAATGCTGTACCTATATATATACCATGAACGTATACCTATCTAAATAGAAAATTGCTCATTATAAGATAATTCAAATTGTTCGTCAAAATAACTATTAGAAAAGATTATCCTCTTGTGTTTTGAAGATAAAGAAACAAGCAAACCTTTCACTAGATTAGATTGTATATTGGAGCATCCACTCACACAGAACCATCATTCATAACCTCACAGTTCAGTCAAACCTATTTTTGTGCGGTCTTTTTTTGTGCGATTTTTTTCATGCGGTTAGAGAAATTTTTTTGCGGGAAACGAAAAATCTCCAGCGAAATAAAAAATACACTCTAAAGCTGTTTTTGTGGACTCTTTTTTTTTGTGCGATTTGGCCCAATCCACCGCACAAAAACAGATTTGAGTGTATATGTAGTAACGTTGACATAATAAATGACAATATAAAAACAAATTTGACCTAAAATTGACATAATTATGTAGTTAGATAGGTAATAATAATCTGATCAATCTCATGGAAAACATTTTCAATGATTTAGATCAAGATATATAAACTTATTTATAAGCGCTCCCTAAAAAAAATGTGTTTATGCATCTGTTCAAGCACTTTCGCGATATTGTCTGTCACTCGATATTGAAAGATATTCTTCCACAGTGGAGAATGAAAAAAAAAATCTGGAACAGAATGAATAATAAAAGGTTGTCTGATCCTGTCCTAATTTTTAACGTCGAATTCAGCGAAAAAGTATTTTTCAAAATTTTTTCCCGAGCGCCAATATGTGGTTTTTTAATAAAATCACACGTGCATGGAAACATATTTTCACTTGTGCCATTTTGGTTTTCCATAGCGATAATTTCTTAGTGAAAGTGACCCTTGTGAAGGAAGATATTATTTTCGACACATTCTTTTATAAAATGTATTTAATACCGCGTTTCCTTGTGAAATTCTCGCCCTCCACTTTAAGAATTAAGAACCCCTAAATTACTCATTTTAGATATGCGGTTTTTTTGTTTCTAGCGAAACATAAAGTAACAATGACTATTTTTTCCTGTGATCTACAACTACTTATACTGGGTAAGCGTTGAATTTGATAAGGAATTAAAAATTAATATACTAAACAAAAATCAGCCCTTCTTTTGAATAAACATCTGGTATTCATTATCTAGATGTATCAAACATTGTAAACAATAACTAACATTCTCAATCAAGATAATTTCATTCGCAAAAAAAAAAAGAAAATGGTCTTTTTTTTTCTTCTTCTTCTTCTTTCTCTGTGATGCTTTGAGTACAACACCACGTACATTATACAACAAAGCTTTCTATTTCTGATTTATTTCAATTTGCATTTACTTTTTTTTTTTCTTCTTATGTATGTATGTACTATAGGTATAGAAAGAAAGGAGGTATATACTATAGTATAGGAGGTATTGGTATTATATCTATAGTGTAGCGAATTGTTTGCTTGGTCGTGCTTTGAAGTTAAAGGCTCAAAATGAAAACAGATTTTGTTTACCAAATGTAAAGTGATTTTCTTGAGTTACGTGCTTGATTGTACAAGTGTTTGGAAAATGTCTTCATCAGAACGTCTATATGGCAACAGCAAAATACGACCAGAATACGAGATACAGTATTTTTTAAGGTTTTTTTTTTTTTTATTTGATTTACTGGAAATAAATACATACCTACCTTATACATAAGTACATTATACATACCTCGTATATGTGGTATCTATTTTCTTAAGATCAAATAAACTGTAAATACTTAGAGATTAAAGTAAACAATGAAAAATTCAAATTAAATCCACGTTTTCGATACCAATAAAAGTAAGAGGATTATCAACATAAAAGAGATTCTTTATGCATTATTGATACTTTACACATTGAGTAAGAAATATTTAAGGATAAATTGAGTTCAAGTTTTATTTATTTATGTAGTACAACATTAAGTACATTTAAGTAATTTTGGTAATTTTAACAGATAAGGAAATAAGTAAAATATACGTACAAAACTATTGTCAAAAATTAGTAGATAGATACTTGGTAAAGATAGAAGGAGAATAATTTATTGAAAAAAATTTTTTAATCAAAAAATAGAAAAAGATTAGTAATTAGTGGTCCGATTTACGAATTTTTAAGGTGAAACTAGACTTTATTGCCTCACCACCGAAAATGTCTCACCACCGAAAATAATAAAAATTTTCTTTTAATGGCGGCGAAATCCAACATGTTGATTTGCGTAAATTTCGTATACAAATTATTGTTTTTTTCAAAAAGGATATTCAAAAGATTCACTTGAAATATCGCTGTCACAATAGTCCCAACAAGATAACTCGTCAAATAAAAAAAAAAAATTATCTAAAATATTAAACGGATTTGTCGTGGCCATTTTGTCGAGGCTGTTGTTACTATTTTCACGGTGTACCAAAATTAAAATGTAAGAAGAATTTTTTTTTACTTGGCTAGCCTATAAAGGCTTTTGTGACATCTATAAATGAGTCACGCCATCTTATGTAAAATACCAACTGCAGTATATTTTTGAATCGACGAGATATCAAATCCATCACCTCTTCAATGCAATTTTGCAGATTTTTTCCCAAATCAAATGCACCTTTTTTTATTGTGTTCATTTTAATCGTACCTACCCTATTGTTAACTTTTCAGTTATTGTACATAGCAATAACATTAATGACAACGTTACTTTCTTTCGATTTGTAAAGCTTCTTAATTTTTTTTTTCAAATATTAATTATTCCAGACATAATAAATCCCGATAAGCAACGATATTGTAGTTAATTTTTTTGACTTGGATTTTTCTCTTCAATCCTCTATTTATCATTTTAGCATTAAAAATTCGATAGATGTAAGACTTGAAATGACGAACTTTTTTTTTTTTGAATAGACTATAAATAGAAATACCATCTCTAAAATATATGTTGGAATACCCATTCAGAATATGGCTTTGAAAAAAACTTTATAACCTACAGGAAATTTTTTTTTACATTATGTACCTACCTACCTACCTACCTCTACCTCCAATATTTTTTTGGGGAACGTTCAATGTTATCTATGTATTTGTATATGGGCATTTACTAATTTTACAAAAAAAAAAACAAAAAAAATTGATTATCGTTCACCCAATAGGGGAAAATCATTTTAGCACATTGTCTTTTATAGACTAAAGATGTTTTGCTTCGATTCTTTTTTTATAGGATCGAAATGTAATATATATTTATATATGTAGGTACTACCTATACGTATAAATGCCTCCTATGTACATATATACAACATAACATCCCGATATTTTGAGGGGTGTTAAATGCTTTTAATGGAACAAGTGTCGAAAACAAGTTTAGTTTGAAAGGTGAAATGTTACATTCATTTAGAAACAACTTCTGGAGTTGTTCATATATTTTAACAATTTATCCAGAGAGAATTTTTTCTTTTCTTTTTCTATTTATTTATGTGGTAACAAATTTGGATTAAAATCTGATGTTTTATTAAATGATTCGACACTTAGAATAATTGAACTCAGGATTAATCCAATAACTTTTTGTAATTGACGGTATTTTGACTTTAGATTTTTGGAAATTTCAATTAAGTTTCATCTAATAAAATACCCTCCTGTTTATATTTTTGATGAGACTCGTCTTATTAATTTGGATTAACTGTTTCATTCAAAACTTCATATTTACAAACTTTAGCTAAACATTTAGCATCTAGCATAAAGACACATTCATTGTAAAAAAAATGTCATGGTCTGGTTGATTGATTGATTATTCGGCTCATTGTTCAATGACCCTAGTCATGGCATTATACTCTTACATTCTTCCGCATATTTGTCCATTATCAATGACTAATTCTATAGCTTTGATGTGAATTTTCCAAAATACCCAGGGCAGCAATAAAAATGTGCCTTATTTCCCATGCTGACTATAATAGTTAATCAGCTTTTTTATTACATGAGACGTTGCACCCCAAATTGAGCCTACGTGTGTTGTCTATTCCATAGCACTTCATACCTGCAAACCCTATTTGAAAATAATAATGATGCCGATCGGAACCACATGAATAATCTTCAGCGAATATAATATATTTGGCTATTTTGAAGGATACCTGCGCCAGATATTAAATCGAAGAACTATATAAGATAAACCCCGCTGAGGATTAGTACCTGCGACTGGTCTCCATTCCACTATTCTCTGTTCTCAATATTTATCTAATCTAATATTATGTAACGACCTCCTCGGTCATCACATTTTTATTAGCTTTATATATTGTTAATTATTTTTATTAAAATTTGTAATTCCTTTTTTAAATTTTGCGCGTTTTATGTAAAATATTGAAGTAAATTAATCCTCCGTTGAAATTCCCA
>JANSTT010017875.1:0-15559 GCA_026745375.1 Platyura marginata | reverse complement strand
GCTGAAAAATGGCGGAGTTATTCAACATTTCAATAGGCCCTGTCTAGATGGCGCACCCTGTATATATATATATATACCTAACTATAGTAATTTCAAAATTCGAATTGAATCATTCTAATTCTATGTTAAAAACAAAACAGACAATCATCGTTCAATAGCATAATTTTCTAGTTTTCAGTTCAATGTCTACTTAATTGATAGTAATCAATCTCTTTTTTAAATATATTTGTAGGCTGAATCTAGCCGCCAAATGTATCATGCCGTAATGGAGGAAGTTGTACGATTTTTAGAACGTTGCCATCAAAGTTTAGATGCTATGCAAAAGAATCAACAAGTAGCACGATCGAAAAGTGTTTGTCATGTTTATGGACAGGCAACAATAGACAATGGATCACGACCACGTACGAGCACAAATAATATGATGGACAATACTACTAATGTTATGGAACATAGTGAACCATGCATTCCGACAATTGGATCATATGCGAACTTTAGAGATTTTACATGGTAAGTACATGCTATGTACTGTACTGTACGTGTACAAGTACATATTTGATTTTATGATTTAATTTAGCGAAACTGTAGTAGTTGCCATGGTAATGGCAACTGAAATCCAAATCGACCTAAAATTTTAACTAAACACGTGATTTATTTCACTTTACTAATTTTTGTGTACTTTAAAAATTTGGTCTGGTCAAAGAATAAATATCTGTTGATTGTTAGATTGGCTCTTGATCATATTGTTAAGAATTTGAACGATCGGAGCACGTCGGCTAAACGATATATCCCATATCGACGTTTGATTTAAGATTAAATCAAAATTGTCTATTATTTATTTTTCGTTTAAAACAAGAAGACCCTCCATTTTTGTTCACTCTAAAGAAACTCTCAAATCCAGCCACTTTTCCCTGAACCGCTTCCCTTTTTTATCATTTATTAACGCATTTTCCATTTGTATTCGATTGTATGGTAAGGGAGGTGTAACAAATGATCTGAGTTTAAGACAACAGTTGAAAGACAACAGATTTATTGTATATTTGAGTCCGTGGATGGTTTTTTTAGTTTTTTCGCAATGTTCAAAGTTTCTTTGAATCCATTTTTGTATGGTGTCTACAATTTATGTGTTAAGTGGACCTCGTGTGCTTACGAACTTAAAAATAATTTCATTTCTACACTACATTGACTGTAATCATAATTTGGTTCTTTAATAAATTTTTACAAATCTTTTAATATTAAAAATTAATCAAATGATTTTTTTAATGAGAAGGCCTATTCTGTGCACATTTAAGATAGCTTTTAATTGACAGTTTGCTCTTAACTCTCTTAAAATCTTAACTTAAGATGAATTGGTATTCAGTGCACTACTCTCTTAATTTAAGACTATCTTAATTTAAGATTATCTTAATTTAAGATATATCTCTGAGTAGGTTTTAAGTTAAGATATGTCAAATTTTATTGTGATTGTTATTTGTGAAAAGTGGAAAATTGAGAAAAAATTAACATTGAAATAAATAATAATTTGAAAAATTATTTTTGGTTGAGAAAGGGGCGATACACACTACGTACCAAAGTTATAATACCCTTTGATTAACATCATAAAATTTGACCGATCTATGTATGCCAAATTTCCTATAAGGCCTGTAGAAAAGCAATCCTTAAAAGAACGGTCAGCGAATTTTCTAAAATCATTGAATTCAAATAAAAAAATGTTTCCAATATTTATTTCCAATTTAATAAACTTCAACTTCAAATATTTTTTGAGAATTCTTTTTAAATTTGACAGAACGATTAAATCTCTTAAATCTTGTGGTGATAAATAATTAAGAGCACTTTTAAGAGAATTGAGTATGAATACCAAAATTAGACATTATTTAAATTAGGCGTTTTTATTTTTGTATGCGCTCTTATTTTTTTATGTTAAGATCGAATACAGTTAAGATCGATCTTAATGCAGAATAGCCCTGTAAAACAGCCTAAGGCTATTGCTATACATTTTAAATATTTTCTACATGCGCACAATTTTGTCGTTTTTGCTCTTGACGCTCCGTTTGTGCTTGGCGTGGGCACTGTGGCAGCAGCCTAAAGCGGGCCGTCCACGACGATCAAATTCGGCAAGCAGATTAAACAATTTGCAATCCACTATCATTGAGGTTGTTAATGAAATTATTTACAAAAAATTAAAAAAAATTCAATATCAAACAGTTTTTTTGTTTCACTTTCGTTCGTTTGTGTGTTAAAAAATTATTTGATTATTTTATTTTTTTTATAAATATAAGGTTATGTTCACATGTTCACACACCGAAATTCTTGCATAGGGAAACTGAAAAAGTCCTAAATTCTCTTCGCCATCCACGATCGAATATGCTTCTCGAGCAAACAGCAACGCTCACAAATATTAAATTTTTTTATAGAAGTAAGATGCGTGTCCGTTGATAAGACGCTTAAGAACTCGCCAATAGATTTTATCGGTTTGGAACAACAATCTAATTTGAATTCTAAAAGACCATCTCAACAAAATCTTAATACATATAGAGAAAAAATTAATTATAATTAACTTTCTTATTTTTAATTTTTATCTGTTGCAGTCACAACGATTTCACTATTAAAAAATTGACTGCCATTGTGAGAAAATGACCATTTGAAAGAAAATTTAGTAGTATAGTGGGTCTTATAAGGGTTAACGAAAAACCTTTTTTTTATGCAACACAAAAAAGAAAAACTTTTTTTTATTTACAATTTTTTCTCAATTTCATACAAGAATTGTAAAAATATCGCCATTTTATTGTAATTTAGTATGGAGGTTCCTATAAGGGTTAACAAGTGGCAATATTCTGTTGCACCTCCATATGCCCGTTTAGATTATCAGCCATACTAGACATATTTCAACTAATAAAAAAAAATGCAATCTTCTAGCTCAACGCGTTCTTGAGTTATCTTGCTAACGAGCAAGCGAACCGAATGACCAGCATTTTTATTGCTTTTTGTTGTTGCAAAACGTTCAATTCGTAAAGAAAATACGAAAAAAATTTCAACATTAAACCAAACCCAAAGCTTTCACTTTATATTTCAAAAGCAAAAACGAAAAACCATTTGACAAGATAAGACAGATGCTGGCGAGATAATAATAGTTTCTAATATCATCTGTCGTCCTTTTGATGTTTAATGATTTTAATAAACAGTAAAATCAAAAGAGCCAACAGATTGTTTCAATTATTTAATTCAGCCTCACCAATTATCAATGTCAGAAATCAACCAAAACGAAATAGATTTTCTCAAATTTTACCGCCGTGAGTACGTTCTCTGTTGCCATTATACCAAAAATACGCTAATGGGCCAAAAACAAGTGTGTTATTTATGCGCTCAATGTTTACATTATAACTCAGAATCAATTATTATTCAATTCAATTTATCCGCTAAATGTTATATACACATCATATACATTTCTAAATGGTTATTTCGGTGTAAGTTAGTGAAACCGAGGAATTTTTGACATTAACTCGACATATACAACAACGCCGCAGTTTTAGTAATTATTTATAAATTTTGCGCCAGCATGGAATGAATGAAATTGCCATAACACACTGAATTCTCCCGCGTCTATTTTCGTTCATCATCAGACAAGTTGATTTTCATAAATTCTTTGTGATACTAAAAAACAAAAAATTAGTTGATTTTTGTTTTTTTCTTTTTCTTTATTATTATTATTATTATTTTAAAGTGAACGCACTCTAACCGAAAATAAGGGACAGGGACTTTTGATTGGAATTGTGCGACATCGCGTAAAGGTTTTATTGAACTCCATAAATTTAAAAAAAAAACAAAAAAACTCATGGTTAAATGTAAATTAATAAAACTTGCGAGAATGTGTATTCAGGGTCAGGTCTGGAAAAAATGTTGGGAGGGGTAAAATATCAAGGACACACATAGTTTATAAAATAGTTTTTTTTCATGAGCTGTTGATGATGGTGATTTTTCTTATGTATTATAGCTCGAGATGAAGTAAAGTCGAAAAAACCTTGATTTTCGAATTCAGCGGTGCAAAATTTAATTTAATTTAATTTTTCTCGTTACTTCGCTCATCGCTATAAAACTATGGAACAGTAAACAACAATACGACAACCAAATATCAGACATCTCAAATCATGAAAAAGTTTAATATATAGATTTTAATGATGAATTGTAGGGGGCCGCTACGTTTTCGATGGTAAACGAATAACCCTTCGTCAAACCTATTAAAATGCATGAAAACTTTCTAGTACGTATAATCAAGATCATTAACATGTATGTATCTGTCAAAAGCAGTCAAGCTTTCAGCTGAATTGAACTCACAGTTACTGATCGCTCACTATTTTTTGTGTCTGTTGAAGTGCTGAATGCAACCATTGTCTTCTAATAAATTATTTTAGTTATTGAAAACTCTTGGAGGTAATTACACCCTTTACCCCCCCCCCCCCGAAGATTCGCCCCTGTGTGTATTGTAGACAAATTGAATTAGACTACTGCAGCTCTTATCACTCAAGAATACATGTTGGGCTCCGTTACTAATCCTAGGAACGAATAGGTGATGAACATCGTGGGGTTAATTCATTGCATCCTATTAAGCTAATAGATAGATCTTGTTGATCTGGGTAGCTGTTTCTCATATCGTCTGCTATCTGCGGGGGTCTATCACTCAGGACTATATTAGGGTTATAATTATTTGGTGAATATTGTACCGCTCTGGTATGTAGCATTTTTACACCTGTTTTATAGGTAGTATTGTCGGAGATGTTTATGCTGTTAGAAATCCATCTTACGGTGGCTATATTTGTTTTCGCTGCTTTTCTTATCGGTGTGTTGGTTTGGAGGATGTGATTACACGGGTGATGTTCTTTATGACATGCCCATCATATGTATTGATTCGTTGTGTATTCGTTGTGTTATTTAATGGGTAATACTTTGATCTTGGGCTCTCAAGAAGACATACCCATTTTCTTTTGATAATTGATAATTGATTGTGAGTTTTGTATTAGTATGAAAAATTGTGCGAAAACATATACTAATGACAAAAATTTCTTTATTTTAGGCGCCGTTCACCAAAGAATTCATCACAACCAATGAATGAAAATTACGAATTAGATCCCGAAAAACTATCACAGGAAACATTTCGATTACTTCGAACGGCACAAAATCTCATCAATCTTAAGGAACCGATTTTGAGTGAATCAAAATTTTCCGAAAGATACCCATTAGATTTGAAAAGTAAAAGCTGCTCGACATTACAACGAAAGTACAATTCCCGCGACAGTCGGTTATCAATTCAAAGCAGTACAGATGATTCGGTACATTCGACATCGTCATCACGTAATGAAACCGATGAAGAAACTCATCCACCACCAATGCCGTTTTGCAATATACCAACATCGGTAGTGATGCGAAAAAATCTAACCAAATCGGTGGCTAGTTCCGTAGATGATGAAAGTGGATTCAGTTCTATGAATTCTTTTCAAGAGGTTGGATTGCCAACACCATCAACATTGTCAAATTCAACATTATCCAATTATTTGTCTGACAAATCTGAAGAGAATACGGATGATACGATTATTGAAGATAAAGAATCAACATTTCAGTTTTGCAATTTTCCTGCCGAACGTGATGAATCTCTGCCTATTGTTCATAGAAGATGGAGTTCAGCACCGCCCATACCACCGAAACGTAGTTTGTCAACATTTGCTTCACATGGCGATGATGCGCTTAAGGTGTTGTGGGTGTAGCATTTGAATCATTGCGTGATTTAGTCCTTTTTCTTTATTTTCCTAAAAACCAAATACATTTTGGGCCAATGATGCAATATTTCATTTATTACTTCTTTTAAAAAAGACTAGAATAGAATAGAATCACTGTCAAAACATATTGATCAAGAGATTTCAGGATCTTATTGGATAATTGAAGAAGAACCACCGAAACAATGGCGGTTTGTGAGAATTATTTATTAAATCATCATGAAAATATGTACATTTTGAAATTGAACACAGATAAATCATTTTATTAGCGAGATCGACTAAGATGTGGTAAAAGAAGTGATTGAAGATGGCTTCAAATTTTTAATATTAAACTTTTTATGGTGCATTTATTTTTTACCACTCTATCGGGTAGCAAAATTTGTTTAGTTTTTTTTTCGATAGCCTGAAATCTGTAGTCTTTTTCAATTAATGCTATCAAATTATTTACCATGAACCTCCAATCGTCTGAAATATATGCGAGTCCAATGTAGGACCTTTAAATAAAATTATCCAAAATACAAATGGAAGTCTCTATTCGATTATTTATTATACGCTGCATTTCTTTACATTTAGTCCAACAATAGTTTTATAATATTGACATTTCGGTTATGTTGATGGATAATGCATAACGCGGCCTAGTGCAACATAAATTTGATGTTTTTGTTGTTTTAAAAATGCTTTTTTGTGGCATTACTTATACTAAACCGAAATTTGTTTCAAAATTAAAAATGTTATTACCTAAATGTATTTTAAAATAAAATTTTGATTATAATAAATATTTTTGTTTTTTTTTATTAAATTTATTGTTGTAGTTTTAATTTTGCGTTTTAGATTTACGTTAAGAGAACTGAAGGTACAACATCTTTATGGAAAATGACTGGTCACTGTTTCTCATACTCTATAGATAGTTACGATTCGATTGAATAAAGCTGCACATTGGTCGAGCAAAATAATACTTCGGTCCTTGCAGACTACCCATTTTGGAATTTCATATATTGATGATTTTCTTGATATTTTATAAAAAATAAGATAAATTGGAACAAAATTTTACTTGAAATATTTGAACAATTAATGGCGTTACGCGGAATATAGTAAGAATTGTTTAATAACTTTGATCATTATTCTTCATTAATCTATATGCCCCCTCCAAGCTCTTTGATAAGAAATTAAGCTGGACATTCACTCAGAAAATGCTTCAGTATTTTTTCCTTACCATACAATTTTTCTAAGCTTTCTGGACACGAACTCGCCGAGTATTTGGGTAATTACTCGGAGAGTCATACCATTTTTTTTAACGATATCGACGTACCGTAGAGTGCCGATTATAATACCATGGTACACTATATACAAATTCCTATTTAATAACCCTGGTATAGGTATACTAATATACTGGTAGTATCAGGGTTCACTATTTAAGGAGTTATACTGTTCGGCTTTCTACGGTAATTTTTTATTTGTACGCTTGGCGATATATAAAATAGGATATTTTCGAATAATTTATAAGAAATACTATTTTTCGGAACGGTAATATAACAGTTTCTAATAAAATTTGGCTAACATGTGAAATGTGGCGCTAAAAAAACTATTTTGTAACTTTACTCTATGGTACGATTTTAAATATGTTTACATTTAGGGCGCTTAGCGCTAGATCGGCCTAACTCACAAATTTGTCGAAACTAAGATAAATATATAGTAAAAACCACATTTTCAAAATCTATAAAACTCAATAAAGAATATAGAAGATGTATGTATGTGGCTCTGTTTCAATAATATGCATGAAAAACCCACATCATTTGAATTATTTTAATTTTTAGTCGCAAACAAAGTTTTTTACATAAAAAAAATATTCAAAGTTTCGTTTCTATATGAATTGAATTAATTAATAACATTTCTCTTAAAATTACGTTTTTCTTTCAAACTTGATTATCTTTGTTCAAGAAATTCGGGGTTAGGCCGAATTAGCATTGAGCGTCTCATTTATTCTGAAAAAAGATAAAACCTTATAATTGTACTAATCAAATTTACGATTTCACTTTGTAATGGCGCTGAATTCTTGTTTCCGTTATAGCTTTGAAATTACCTTATCATTCTAGTACATATTTTTACAGAATTTTATTACTACAATCATAAATTTATCCAATAAAACAACCACTATAAAAAAAAAAGTATGTCGATTGCGTGCTTTCACATTAGAATTATAGAAATGATATAGTACTAGATGTCGACATATCTATTTTTAGGAGGAAATAATGTTGATCATACCGTTTGATGGCGCTATATATCGCATTGATTTTGACTTGACAGTTCTTTAGATAGATATGCACATATGTATGTACATATAAATTGATAGAGAGAAAGAGAGAACGAGAATGTACAGATACAAATTCCTAATGCAAAAAAGCTACCCAAACCAATATGTGGCGGTATATCTCCATTAAAGTATATGTATATATGTATGGATATAGTATATATATATATACATATAGATAGTGATCCAATGTATGTACTTGGTATAACTATAGCTTTTTTCATCTTTGTTGTAGAGGTGTATAGAATAAAATGCAGTACTTGTCTTCTATATTGCCGTGCCGTACGTTGCCAACACTATTTATTAGTGCCGATAAAATAGATAGGCGAGAAAGAAAATAGAAAAATAGAAGAAAAAAGTTCTAATTGGTTTATTTAGTAGCCGAAAACGCACGAATTAGAATTAACTACTATTTAGCCAAGTCACACAGTAACAGTGTCAGTGAGAATTTGTCGTGTGCGGTACTGTGTCTGTACAATAGCAATAGTGAACTCTGTGATATGAAAACGTACGGTGTTCGTGTAGTTGTTATGTCGTTCTTAATATATATTTATTTTGAACTCTAGTGTGGAAGACAAGTTTCTTTGAAAAGTCCCTCAGCGAGTCGGCAAACGCGGTTTGACTTCTTCTTCTTCTCTCTATCGCTCGGGTGAATCAAACGGCGAAACTATCGGAGAAAAAAGTAAATAGTTTTTTTTTTTTTTGATAATTCGCGGCGAGTGTCTTCTAGGTGCCTGAGCTAACGAAAAACAATAAAAAACAGGTTTTTTTTATGTAGGGCTTAGAGGCACTGTGCCCCTCGCTCATATAGCTCACCCACCGCCCAAAAAAATCGCTTGACAGCTAATTGGAAAACCGAGAAAAAGGGAAAAAAGTGCTGTGCTGTGTTTTTCTTTTGGTGCGGTGTATTTTTTTCGTTTTTTTTCATTTTTATTTATTTTAATTCACTATCATCCACTATTTTTGGGATTAGAATAAAATGAGTGACAGGGAGCGATCGTCCCCTACACTGATCGAATCCGGACTTAAGAATCTAATTGGCGGTCGTGATAGTAATTATCCATTAATAAGCGGCATAAATGGTAAGTACTTCAAATCCCATTTTTTGTCCATTGTCACAATTGTTCTCATATTTTTTCACACACAAAAAACTACACAAATTAATCGATGCACGGTGTTGTGTGTGCAGTGCAATTTGTTCTTTAATGTCATGGACAATTAGGGCTTTTTTTATGTTGCACTTTCCTATTTTATATGATGGACATGGGAAAATGTCCATATCTACAGACACATATTACAGACATTGCAATTTTCTAATTAGAATTAAGCAAATAAATTGAAATAGAGCAGATTTTTTTTTTTTTACATATCATGTGGATCATACACTTTTTTTGTTCCAAAAAAAAGTTTAAAGGTCATATTCTTACAACGTTCTACAGTCTATTGTCGTCATCGATAGATGTACATAGTTCCTAATTAATTAATGTCAAGTGTTTTGCGTAAAAGAAAAAGAATGGCTGAATTAATAAAAAACAAATCAAGTCAAGTGGTTAGATATTGCAGAAAAAAAAGCCCCCAAATAATTATTCTGTCTCCTATCCCCAAAGACATGTGATTTAATTTGATACTGTGGACTTTTGTATAAATCGTACTAGATTTTGTCGTAGTTTGTACGTCAATTAAAAGCTCTGCGCTGTTAGTATGCGTACTGTATATAGGTATGTGCTTGTGTTGGTAATGTTGTAGAATGTAGGTAGATGTAGAGTATTATTATTAGTGAACTATTGTACTAGAACTTAACAAATGTAATGAAGATTTATTACCGAGAAGTTAAAATTTTGAAGAATCAAATACACTAAGAGAATTTAATTAATTAATTTGGAACATGAAATAGTGCGGAACAAATCATAACTTTGGTTAATACCGAGCAATATTTGATTAAACGACCTTCAGATAATGGAAGTGTTGATTGAATTTCTTGAAACAATTTTCAACTTGATAATAATTAAAGAAAATCCTTTCAAATACATGAACTATAGGCAGAATAACGAGCGAAGCAAAATTTTAAATTGTTTTATTTATAGGAAATATATCTGAATAACTGAAATGAGTGAGTAAATTGTAAGAGCCAATACTTTATTCTAATGATTTTATTTTATAAAATACAGGTTTGCCTCGAGTTACGCGGTACTTGAATTACGCGAATTTCGAGTTACGCGGAAAAAAATTGCGACAACCCACGAGTTACGCGGTTTTGAGGAAATTTTTTTTTTAAAGAAAATATATGATTGTAGATGAATGTTTTTACATAAAAAAGACAATATGTATTTCACAATATTTTGATATACATACTGCTACTGACAGAGAAAGTGTGTGAGTAAAAAAAATATGTTTATACACATTTCACATTCTTTTAAAATCTATTGAAACTGGACTGTTCAGTGTTTTTTTATTATTTTTGTTAATACGACTATGCAAAAAAAAAACCCATTTTCTTGGAATTTCTTGTACCGACATTTGTATTTGCACCTGGAACGAAACCTTCTCTTTTGAATGTGTTTCTAACTTCAAGTTACGCGGTTCCCAGTTACGCGGAACGCAATATAGTAGTTTGCACTAATCCTGAGTCTCGACTAATGCGGTTTTGACTCACGCGGAACCAATTACCCGCTTAACTCGAGGGATGCCTGTACTAAAATGAGCCCGTGAGTCAAGCGAACAAACTTTTGTTTTGAATCTTAAAGCGAAAAATGCAGAAATTTTTTAAAATTTTGTATTATTACATGCCACAACAATTGGCGCCCAGAACATCATTGATACTTGTACTTCCATACATATCGATTGTTATTTTAGAAAAAACTCTAACACTCATTTTTCAAATTTTTCACTAGAGAGAATCAATGAAATATTTTTTTACAACATTTCATTGAAAAGCAAGAAAAATCATATTTTTTTGTGAAATTTAGTAAAATAATGTTGCCAGATAGTGTAAAATATCCAAAATTACCAGATTTCATAAAAAAACCATTTTTAAAAAAATTGATGTTAGGGCCTTTTCTTAAATAATCATCAAATTCGATATTTATATAGTTTTTGCAATGTTGTGATTATAACACATATTTTAATAATATTATTAATACCTGTCAACCTTTTCAACCACGCGGATTATCCTTTTAGAAACGCTGGAATAAAACATGGGATTTTTGAGCCATCATCAAGAAATATCAAATACAAGTACCTAAAATAAATTCAAATAATTAAGTATTCATTTTTAGAATATTTATTTAAGTATTCGAGATTCATTTTTTTAAATTAGTTTTTGTTAATTGAATGATAGAAATTTGATCTCATACAAATGGTACGGGGATTATATTTTTAGATAAAATGTATATAATTTTATTAATACAAACAAAATGTAATTTATGTAATTTAAAAAATGATCAAATCACAAATAAATGTATTTTTTTCTATCTAGAAAAACTGTTCGGGTTTTTTCATAAAAGAATTATTAATTTTCTCAGTTTGGCACATCTTCTTTAAAACTTCCTTTAATTAATAATAAATAAATAGAGGGTAGATGATGTTGGATAAAAATCTTAACAAATACCAAATAATAAAAAATTACGACCATCAAAATATTAACCCTGGATTTTTCCTGAAAAAAAAAACAGACATGAGATATCTATGATTTTTTACGCAACTTCCCAAACCACAACTCTGGCAAAAACTTAAAGACATAAATTTAAAGAAAGCAGAGACAGACAGATCACATATGTGAAATTGTAATTAACTGCTAATCGAAAATAATGCCTGGTTGGCGATAAAGAACGACTCATTTTATACTTTTTTAGCTTTATTAATTCTGTGACCAAAAGTCATAGTGGCTTATCTGCAAAATTACAAGTTTTCAGTAGAGCAGTTTTAATATTTCTACCAGTATTAAAGAAAAGTTGAAATAAAATAATAATTAATTATTTTAGCAAGTAAAAAGTAAAAATTTATAATAATCAAATCAAATTAAGACGTTTGCTTCTTGCTAAAAAAAACATTTTGTAAATCCGGTAAAATAAAAGATTGAACGATGTAGAAGTCTTCTATTGAAAACTCATTTTTCGCTTAAATGCACTTAAGCCAACACTAATAAATAGCAAATTCAATGAATTTTATTATAAATCTAAAAATCTACCTAATATTTTCGACTCATATTTAATTTTATCTCTTCAATGTCTCCCACAAAAATACCTATTCCTGCATGGGCAATTACTTTTATTTTGCTATTCTGGACAATTTTCCCAAATCGACTCTACTAAAAATCCATAACATCTGGCTCTGAGCCAGTTTATTTGGAGTATGTAGCGTTTTTTTTTCCGCCGACATATTTGTTGATAATGTCTGATGTTGTCTCTTCACTCCATATAAACTTTCGTATTTACCAATTGTTCCAACAAAAAAACAAAATAAAAAACGCGCGACATATTTTTCTAAAAATCTCTAAAAGCCACAGTTATACAGACTATTTCTATAATAAATATGTTTTAGTTGATAAATATAATACATACATATACACACAAACATAGAATTAAAATGTTTTTCACTTAACAAAGTTATCATATGATAAAAAGCAATATATTATGACGTTAAATGACTGATATAGTTAAACACAAGAAAAAAAATTGGATGGCAAAAGAAAAAAAATACGCTTAGAAGCCATGAGAGAGAAATATATTTTTACAACACATTCAAAATAGCATGGCCAGATAAAAAGGTGTATGTAAGTGCGTTTGACGCAACGCAACACTATGCGTCACATGGCACATTGGATTATGTTGGTTCTCTTTTCTACATTAGAAACCGTATATTTATATTTAATCAACTGTAACAGTTCTATGCTATTTTAAGTATCACAGTATTAGCATACATACGTTCAATAAGTGGTACTTTGGCCGAGGTGTAATACAAAAGGGATAATCTATAAGTTGGCATCCCTTGTGAATTATATTTGACAAACACGGAATATTGCCTTTATTATTTAATAAATAATTAACGATTAGACAGTTATGTATAATTCTCACTCTATCCTAATTTTAAATAGTTATTAACTGACGAAGTCATAATTTTCATCAGCATACATAGATCATCTTTTTCTCTTATACATAATTCATTTACATATATAACTTAGTTTTGGCGTGACATTCAAAATATTTGACGCGAGACAAACGAATAAGAAATTTAAAATACTACAAACACAATATATCCTACATACATACATATGTACAGAAAGAAAAGTAAGAGATAATAAAATTAAGAATTTTAAATATTAGAAATGTTGGCAATATAGTTATTTCTATCAGTGAAAAAAAAAGAAGTTTTTATGAACATTTTGACAGGTCCGAGAGCAAACTAGAGACAAAAAAAAAATTTATAATGTGTGTGAACACAACTTAATTCTTATTTCAAACAATTCTAAAATTAAAACAAAATAACTCATAAGATGAATTTCGATTCTTTTAAAAATAGCTGGCAACAACACACTCTGGTGTGTATCTATAGAGTTAGATACGGTTAAGCTTCGTTTACTACTAAAACATATCAATGTAAGTATATATGAATGTTGGTATATATGTATAACGACGAATATAACAAATGTGCTAAAAAATGCATGCCATACCATTAGAAATGTGTGAATAATTATACATCTACATAACTCAGCACATACATACATCATTAGCAAAACAACGATTATATAGTACATAACAAAGATTATACATACGAAAGAGTATTACAGAAGTCACGCTACTTTTAGATCAAATAACAAAATGTACAACAAGTATAAATTAGTTATTCCGATTAATTAACGACATAGGTTAGGTTTTTAGGCGTTTCTGGCAAAGGGATTAACTAAGAACAAAATGAAAATCTTCTAAGCGATTTGAATATTCGTTGTGAGTTAGGTTTTGGCGTTTTGGTATGAGTCCTATGAAATAGAAGTATAGTAGTATTTAATTTGGTTTTAGATCGCACACAAATTTTGTATTACCAATTAAATTTGATCGTACCGGTGGATCTACCGCGGTTAACGCTAGCGATCGTTCAATGAACGATTCGCTTTGTAAATGGCACTGTGATTGTCGATCGCCGCGATTAAAAATTTTAGTACTAGGTTGTTTTAAAAACAGGTACAACAAGTACATTTAGTGATATATTTTTTTATTTATAAGCAATATATTGTATATGTATATGTACTTGTACATATATGTATGTACTTATATTGTAATAATTTAATTTAATTTATTCTAATTAAAATTTAAAAAAAATGGATTGATTTATTTAGTATTTTATAACTTAAATTATTCAATATACTTATTTATAAAAACTCGAAACTAAATACATAATATATAAACACATTAACAAACACAAATTGTATAGCGATAAATAATAAATTTTACAAAAACCGATCGTTCAATGATCGTTTATCGAAACTCGTAGTACCAAAATCATAAAAGTGTTTATTGAACGATCGCTAGTGTTAACCGCGGTAGACCCACTGGTTTGTTTCTACATAACCATTCAAATTGTAGTATTTGATTTCGAATCCTGTAAAATAAATCCAGAAAGCTGAAATTTTGACAGTTTGACAGTAGTACTAGAGTAAGATCTCTATTGTTTTTGGAGCAAATCAAAAAATATTTGGACTATGGAAAAAATAAAAAATATGACGAGAATAAAAAAATTAAAATTTCACTAATAGACCAAAAAGTCCACGACCTACCGTTTTAGGGCTACAATCAATTTTATTTTATTTCTAGGGTTTTTGTTAAAGCGAAGATATTTTAACATTTTTCATCATTACCATGTTTCTAGAACATTCATTCATTAGACATGAATTTTGAAGATGAAAATTATTTCGTGTTCTAAAACGTTTAACGTCGAAAAGAGCACAAAATGGAGAATTTCACCACTTGTACAATATAAATTTTGAAAAAAACTCACCAAAAACCAGAATAACACTCAAAATCCCGAAGATAGTGTAAAAAATAAACTATACACGCACACGCTAAGCATGAAAACTATATTGAGCTGTTTCTTTGCTTTGAAGCGCTACAAAAGGCATTGCGCTTTGCTTCACTCTGCTTCTACTGCTTCAACATGCATTGCACAGCTCTCTCGCTTGTAGTCGCATCGCTCTTCGCATTTACTCTGTACGCAGCAATTCATAGAAGATTTAATTCCAGACATCTGATTCTAATTTCATGCTAAAATTTACTCCAGCGCATGCTTTGTATAGGTTAGGTTAAGATTGTGGTGCTTATTGCACCCAGCAAAAGATTTAATTGCCAAATATGTAATTTTACAGTAAATTTTGTGTTTCGAAGTAGTAGTCCGTAAATAGGAAGCAGCGTCTTGAGCCGCTATTATTAGGTGCGTTTTCGTGGGATTCGTAGACTGAGTTTGGCGTTAGTTGTTGTTGTTTTACGTGTTAACGTAACAC
>JANSTT010017874.1:0-15567 GCA_026745375.1 Platyura marginata | reverse complement strand
GTTGTAAATAATAAACAAGTACTCATACGGGTATATTATAATCGGCGTAGCCAATTTTTACTTCTTTACTGGTTTTTGTGCAAAAATGAAATATCTTCAGAAATTTTATATGGTTTTTTGTCTAAAAATGAGATATCTTCAGAAATTCAATCACAGTTAGTAAAATATTCTATATTGCTTTGCTTTTATGATATCCATCGCTTTTGATTTATCAATAAAGACTGCATTTTGGTATTAATTTAATAACTTAAAACCTTATCTCAATAGTTACCTTTTTCAACATATCTCATTTTTGCAATATGTGAGCGATATGTTGGTCATATTAAAATACAATTAATTTAGAGATTTCAATACAGAGACAAAATGGAGATTCAGAGATAATTGTGAAACAACTCAATCGATATCTGAAAAAATTCGGCTTAACTGACAAAAACGTAATAACAATTAGTATGACAATGAAATATGTGGCAACATTCTTTAAATTAAAATGTCTAAATTGTAGATTTTCCAAGAAATAGAAAAGAAATAATTGATTGTAAATCGGAACATTTTAGTCTAACAAATGTAATTGAAATTATACCATCTTTTCAATTTCCATATAAAAGCCGATTACAATTAATTAATGAGGATACTTCTTATATTAATGAATTCAAGCAAGTTAAGGACTTCTACAAAGAACGTTGCGCCGTAATTATATATTGTTTAGAATAAAAAAAATTTAAATTGAGAACAAAATTACGATAATAAATTCTCAGAATATGTATTTTGGGTATAATGACAAGATATTGCCAATAGACACCATTTCAAACATGAAAGATGTTTGCTACCATTTACATAGTGCAATAACAAATTCTAATGAACTTGGTGATCAGAAAAATCTTACAGTAATACAAAAATCTGCATTTTATAGAAATTGGATGCCTCGCATTATAATAATTGGACGAAAAGGGTCTGGTCGAAAAACACAAGCCACAATTATTGCCAAACGTTTTGGATTAGTTTATAGTAACAAAATTCATATTTTTAACCAACATTTTTTAGTTAAATTTAATTTTTAGTCGATGTTGAATATCTTCTGTTAAGATATTTAAAATATAAAAACTCTTTTACCAATGTTTTGAAAGAACAAACCAAGGACCATAATTTAACAAACAATCGGCTCATATCATTAATTGTATACGAACGAATCATGCAACAAGATTGCTTAAGAAATGGCTGGGTCATTGTAGGTTATCCAAATTGTTTGCGAGACATACAAGAAATGGAAAATTTTATCGTTTATCCGAATAAGTAAGTTTTTTTGTAGTCAAGCAAATGTTGATATTGATATGTTGATTAATACTTTACTTGTTTTTTATCTTATTAGAATCATATTTTTGCATACTCGACAACGACAATGTTTACGTCGTATTGACAAACAATTAAATCGATGTGAACTATGCATTGGATCATGTCTTAAGAAAACAACTAAACACCTTGGTGAAAATTGTGGTAGCTTTGCTCTGCACCCAAAACACAATATGACTTGTATATTAAAAGAGGTAAAATTATTGTGTATTTTAAAGAAAATTACTAATAATTGATGAGTAATAAAGAATGTTAAATTATGTTAGATGGATGTGTACAATTTGAATATTCGATCAATGGTTAATTACTGCAATACAAAGAAGAAATCCATTCATATAGATGGAACACATAGTATAGAAACGGTCAGGATAGCAATTTGGACGCGAATAGAACAAACTCAAATTAGCTTAATGGGAAATCATTGAGTTAAAATATGTATATACTATTTTCAATATTTCGAATATCAATTTAAAAAATCAATATATTTTTTTTTTGATTAATGAGACGTTACTCATTTACAAAATTGCTGTATAATAAATTTTTGATATTAAAACCAAATGGAAAATATAATTGCACGAAAAAAATATTTATACAAAAGTTCTTATACTCAACGAGGCATGAAAAAGTTGAATAGAACAAAATATAAATTTTCTATCTCTCAGAGGGTATGTACCTACTACGTATATTGTACAATATACATTTATATAGACACAGTCATATTGAAGCTTTTTATCTGTTTTTTGCTTTTAAAACGAGATCGCTTTTGAACAGCTTTTGTTCACGTATTTATATAGAGAAATAAATATAACGAGCTCGCTAATTAATAGAGCACAAAATCTAAAGGGCGGAAAATTTAGAGAGTTTTTCTCGTATTCAGAAATGTAAATATTTTTTTTTTTTTATAGAAAAACTTTGTAAAAAAATGCATATCTCTATATACTGTTTTTACGATTTATATAACAAGAATTTTTAAGGTAGACATTTTGTATATAGGCAAAAAAACATTTTTACTTTTAATTTAATTTGTTTACTCTCCCTTAATTACTAATGTACCTACATAAAAACAAAATATTTCATCATCTTTGAAACATTAACTTCGGTTACATTTCTTAGTCTTAGTGATAATATTCTTAATATAATTAATAATATTGGATCAATCCTTGTTAAATTGTTTAAGACCTTTCTTTATTTATATTGAGAGAAAATATATCCAATATTGTTCAAATTTTCAGTTGTAATAAGATTCAATACAGTGAAATTTGCAAAATGAATTGAATTGACGTGAATGCGAACCCATCTAGAAAGACAAAACAATAGTGTTTCTTTATAAGAACTTTTATAATAACGATTTCATTTAATTCTACTTTCAAGTGTTCATAATTAGGCTATATCATCTACTCTACATAATATTCGTTTGCATTAAAAACCACAACTAAGAGGACATCATTTTGATAATTATTTTCATGGGTGGTGAATAATTCATAAAAAAAATTCTGTCTCACTCCGAGGCCGAGAAAATTGTTGTGTAACCTATACCTTATATTATATAAATTTTTCCTTTTTTTCAATAGAAAAACAATTTTTGTATTCCAAACGATGATCTTTTCATGTGCATGCATAATTAAAATATGCAAAATGGTTGCTGCAAAAAAGATATATGGGTAGCTAAGGAGTCATTAAAATTGTACTTCTTGTTTTGCTTAAAATTAATAGGATGTTGAGGTATGTTGGTTTGAGGTATGTTGCCTTAAATCTACCTATAAAATTGTACATTTTGTGTATCTACCTATAAATAGAAATTCTAATTTTTTTAAGACCAAGGCCCCTTGGTATACCGCTTACCTATACTCATACACACGTTAAATTCTAGACAGTGTATTGTTTGAAAATCTAAAAATTAAATTATTTCCAAGTTGTTTTAAATTTTAAACTTTTCAATGATTTTTATTCGATACCTACAAATTATAAAACTCAAAACTAATAATGGTTTTAAAAAAAATTACATCTACACATTTATACAAAATTAGGCACGTGCCAATATCTTATAAGAATAGCAATCATAACAAATTAATAAAATTCTAAATAATTTTACTGTATTGACTATTATTATTACAAAACAAGAGCATAATACTATAATATACTTTCGTACTTTTTAATGTAACCATATACCCTCCTCTACAGTCATGCGTCCCTTTAAATCAACAAATTGAAACACTTATCAATTACTCTTAAATTAACTGTAAAAACTTGAAATTTGTATACAATGTAGACGTAATGCCTATTATATCAAAATAAATAATATATTCATATACCGTATATGACAATCAGTAAACCCCCTTTAATCAACAAAATTTTTGAAAATCATCCCCCTATTTATTTGTGTGTCAATTTGTGGGTTATAAATACGATTATGTGTAGGTAGGAAAACAAATGTGACGAACAGACGGACGACAAATTGATGTAAAACGACTGTAATTTAGCTCTTAAAGGATTTCATATTCCTATGATTTCTAGTGTTTATTGATAATCAAATCTATTTTTGTTATGGGCAGGATAGATATAGATACATAGATAGGTTTATGTATTCAAAAAATATATCTAATTAGTTCTATTCAGCAATACTAATAATAAAATGTTCTGAGATTTTATTTCAGATCCAACACATGTATATACAATATACATCTATATACAGGTATCCCTCAAGTTATGCGGTACTTGAGTTACGAAAATTTCGAGTTACGCGGTTTTGGAGCAATTTTTATTTAAAAAAAAATATAATTATAGATGAATGTTTTTACATAAAAAAGATAATATAGGTATTTCACAATATGTACTTCACAATATTTTGAAATACATACTGCTACAAACAGAGAAAGTGTGTGAGTCTCGACTTACGCGGAACGAATTAACCGCATAACTCGAGCGATACCTGTATTATTTTTTATATACGTGTATTTAAAATAAAATAATAATACATACTTACTGACTTTACAGCCAATTTTTTTTTAGTCTACCTTGTTTATTGATCAGCGTATCATAATTTTACAGGAGAACGAACCCGAATGATTAAAAAACACAAATTTTGATTTTTTTTGTAGTTACGTACAGGTACAGTACAAAAAAATCAAAATCGGCATTGACGCCGACGATATACATATTTCCACTTCGTTTCCAATTTTGCGGTGATTTCCTTGCAGAATCTGAAGTTGGGTACAAAATCCTTTCAAAATAAAAGAAAAACCAAAGGATTTTTGACCTTGGATTAAATTAAAATGAGTTCGGATAGGCAATAAGAAGCCAAATTTAGAACAGTTCCGTTAACAATATTTTGGTCGGTATACGATAAATACTCAAATTTAGCAAAACAGGATCGATATTCGAATCATATTACCGTTTGCAACTAGTTATTTATGTGAAGCCGGTTTTTCCAAATATGCTGCGACAAAAACAAAATATCGAAACAGGCTTGACGCTGCAGCAGATATGCGAGTTCAATTATCGAACATAACGCAAAATTTTCAATTGAAAAGGATAAAGTCAAATCACGCGATGTTAACATTAAAACATTCTTTATATAGAGCCAAAAATCATTATAAATCATTACAGTATACACAATGTTTGTGATGGCGTATTTACTTTAATAGGCATCTTCTTTAACCAAAGGTTTCTGATATATATATGTTGGTTTTCTCGTTTTATATTCCCACGCATACCTTATATAAAAATACGCCATCCAAGGGTATTTTCAGCGATTTATAGAGAATATAGAGGAGCAAGATTTTTTCAAACTTTCTTTTCCTAGATCATATGCAAGATGATGTATCTGATGATACTAATATTCCAATAATATTAAACTACAATATCCGATGTTATGAATACGTTCCCACCTTTGTTTTACTTAAAGACGAAGAATAGATAAAAAAACAAAACATGTAAATAACCAGTAATATGTAAACAAACCGACAAAATTAATTTTTTTTTTTATTAATTATTGCACAATTTTCTTCTACATCTTTTAATGTGATACATCTTGTTAATCTCTTACCTAGTAGTTTCGACGCGTGCAAAGGAAACAATTGAGATTTTGATATTTGTTTATATTTTATATTTTTTGTTTATATTCATTATTTCTAAATAGACACAATCAATAATTATTAAATCTTTTTTATTTTAAATCTTAGGCTTCTTCGAATTCAATGAAAATTTGGTCATAGTGTAGCAGTATACATATTAGATTTAGCTTCTCCTGTATATTATTGGATAATGCAACAAAGTCAAAAAAAAATGTAGTCAAGGATTTTGTAACTAAATTACATTTTAAATATAAAATTTCAAATTAATTTTTAACATCTTCGTCTCCAATTATCTAAACTCTAAACTAAGAAATTTCTGGAACACAAACAAAGATTCTTAATATCCATGATTTTGCTCTTTCACGAATAAAAAGAACTCGCCTTTTGTGTGGGTGAATAGATAGTGGTGGATCTTTATATTTCATTATTTTACATTTAAACGAACATTTTCTCATATATTTTGCTAGATACAGATGTAATTAAAAATGCATTCTTATCAATTATATGAGGATTAAATTGATCAATTTATATGGAGGCTTTGAAAATTTGCTGAACATATATAATACATATTGTCCAAATTCTCATAAAATGACTAATTTTAATTTATTCAATATCCATCGGAGAATATCTCCTAAAACTTTAGCTTTTCATTCATTATTTTAACATCTAGACAAATTCCCTGGGTATTATTATTAACAAGCATTTTATTATTATGCAAAACAAAATCATTTTGGTTGCAAATTATTCTGTAGCCCCAAGCCACTCGTCCATTTATTTTCTTGTTTTCAAGTGTTTCAACTCCAAATTGTTTTCAAATCTGCCTTATTTGCACTGATTTGGATTCAAAGTGGTTTTTGTATTGTTTAACAGGATGATTCATAAAATGTGTACGGAATGGGAGAAAGGTTTCTCATTATGTTATATTTGTATATAGATTGTTAGATTTAATATAAAAATTAATTCTTAAAATAAAGAATATTTTGAAAAAATATGTAAAATCACCCTATACAAAACATTTTACATCTATTAGATAGAGACCAGTCTGTAGAGTAGAAGTTAAACATATTTTATCCAAACAAAGGGGATGTATACTGTACAATTTATGTATATAGATGTACAGTACATATAACATCTGTATTTAAATCTCAAATTTGGTATTAGTACCTACTTCTTTATACAATAATATTTTTGATTTATATGACTTCTGCAGTGACAAGCATAAAATACATACATACACACATGAGTTTGTGTACCGAAAAAACCACCATTCAAAACATATTTGTAAAAAATGACACAAAACGATCAGTGACACAAAAGTCTCATGCAGTTGCCAGTTCTCATTTTGGTTAATCGTTGTTGCAGACTAAGATTTATTCCCCTACCAAAGGTTGTTGCTTCTACAAGCAAATAGGAAAAGATTTTCCGCTTTTAAATAATTTGTTAAATAAATATATAAATAATTACAATATTGCACTTTTAAATAAGATCGTATTTACAGAATTTTAGTTTAATTTTCCTTTATAATGGACAACCATGAACGTAGCTAACATTCCGAAAAATAGCTGCTGCTGCAGCTGATGTTAAAAATGTACAAGGATTTGGTGAAAATGAAGATAATGATGTCGGACAGCATCCCATAGTTGTATCTATAAAATTAAAATAAAAAAAAAAAATTATGATTTGATTATTAATTTATAGAATTACAAATTAATATTACTAGAATGATCTGCTGAAATTAGTTCTTTTTCTAAATTAGCTTGGTGTCGAAGTTGCTCCAAACGTAATTGATTTTGACGCTTCCATTTAGTTCTGGCAAAAAAAACGCCATAAAATATGGTTGAAAAAGAACCCACTGATAATATGTAACATAAAACAAATAATATGTACCTGCGATTCTGATACCAAGTTTTTACTTGAGTCTCAGACAAATTTAAAGCATCAGCAACATCACTTCGATCAGCTACAGATAAATATTTTTGACAGCGAAATTTTCTTTCTAAATATGCCAGTTGAGCATGAGTAAATGCTGTTCGTCTTCGTCTTGGTTTTCTGCCTAATTTATTGGGAATATTATTTTTCATATTTGAATTAGACGATAAAATGTCTGAAGCGTTTGAGCCAATTGTTAATTGTGTACGAAAATTGCCCACTTCTGAATCAGATGATGATCTATCTTCAATGTCGATATCCATATCTTCATCGGTTTCATTTGAATCACGAGATTCTACTAAAAATTATTTTGTTATTGAACAACATTTTTAAAATTATTTAATTTAACTAAATAATTCTACAATCTACAGTCATGCTATATATATATATATATCAGACTCTTTAATCTTATGTTTTTACTTCTTAAGGTTAAACATCACACCACCTACCATGGGAGAAATTATAGCACTGAAATTAGGCCAACGAGATTCGCAATATGTAATGACTTAGGCTTTCGTGGACATTGCATAGTATAGAAGTAAAAACCAAGTAACTTCTCTCTACCTTATTTTGTTTGTTAAAATTTTTGCACGTCTACTGCTCAATTCCAGTTATTGTCAAAAATTTCCTATCTTCATTCTGATGGGCTTCTACATATGCCATAATTCAAAGTTTCATCCGAAGTTATTTTTATAGTGTTCTATCTTTGTACTTTCAGTTCCTTGTTGTTACTTCGAGTCAAGTATAGAATAAAATAAATGTTTAAAACTAGAACCGTACCTACATACAATTTTAGGTATATGTGCGTATGAGACGACGAGTTACTCTCAATTGCTTTTGAAATATAACAATAAAGCAATAGCAATTTTGAGTCACCTCAACTTGAAAAAAATCACCCAATTTAGAATTCATAAGCAAATCACATTACCATACTTGAGAAATGCAGATCATGTGCATCTAATTGGCTCATATAATGAACTTTAGTGTTGATCTAAAGCTTAATAATGTTCAAAGTTCAAAGAGAATCTCTGCTCAACATATAAAATAATCTACATACATACAAAATTTTAGCATCCGACAAAACAGGAGGGTAATTATTCAAATATTTTATTCCATACACGACTAATTTACTCATGCAATTTATCGGTTGACGTAGGTATGATGCATGTACAGTACAATGTATATGTAATCTGAATATTATAATTTTTTTTTAAATGCACTTTTAATTGTGTGTTCTATATGTTAGCTTCATATATATATGTACTGCTTGCTAGAGGTACATCCTATAGTACAAATTTTCTAACGACATTATAAATAAGTACGCGCATTTCCCTTACATAGTCAAGTATCTAAATGTAAAAGATGGAAATTGTTTTATGATATCTTTGCATACAATTTGTCACGTCCACATCAGTATGGGTTTTTATGCACTTACTGTTTGTTTAATTAAAGTGCAACTTTTCCATTTTCATTCAGAGTAAAATGCTGTATGAAATTTACATAGAGCTATCCTTGTGGCAGCCTTTAGGCAATTGTCAATCTATATATACTTATGTAGTATACAGTACACACTCTTGATTGTGTGATTAAATGCAGAGTGTGATTGTATGTATACCTAAACATTTTAGAGATTTGAACACCAAGTGTAACATTCGTGCCAAATAACTTTTTTATGATATTACATATTTAAAAAAAACAAAACAAGAAAATAGGCCAAAGAATAGAAATCATTGGAGAATCTAGACAAACCCGGAACAAAAATCTCTATGTTCGGAGACAAGTCAGTTCATATAATCACGACTATACTGTTTCCTACAAGCTACAACTTTAAGAAAGGGAAATGTTGTGTTTCTTTTATTCAACTATAAATTGGATTATTCATTGTGATGCATCATTGAAGAGGGAGATTCCATAAAACGAAGCAATTATTTTTAGATTTTATTTTGTAGTGCAAAAAAAAAAACAGACAAAACGCTGACAAGAACCACACGTCATTATCCCGTAAAAATGCCCTCTTCAATATCGATTCTATATGATTCTCAAGTAGCTATTGACTTTAGTGTATGTCTTCACTACATAGTCTTCCTATTTTGTTTAAATTTGTTTAAAAATCGTTTTATCCACTTAGTATTGTTATTGGAGAATAATTTATACACATAACATCTACGTAACGTAGGTAGTACGTGTGTCGAAAAAAATATTTGACGCACGTGCCGATTTATTTTTAATCACTATCGAATTGTACTTTAATTAATATAAAGTAAGATATACGATACATACACAAATACGATTGTATGTATTCATTATTATTTTCTAAATACTGATGAAAAAAGAATTATGAATATAATTTAGAAAATGTCGATTAAACTTACATTGTCTGATGTTGTTCGGACAAGTGAATCATAAAGAATTGAAAGGTTAGAAATGCAAATTGTTTGTACAATCTTTCCACATTCATACATAACATACCTGGTCCTAAACCTAGATGGGTTGTAAATCAAAACCTAATCACGGTTTGAAATAAATTGAAACATTCTAGTTCTATTTCAAAATCGAACATCGCCTTGACAGAAAGTACTTATTCATTGATCGTGTCAGCCATGGGCTCTTCTGCACTTAACAAACAAAAAGCAACTCTCAGTTGTTGCTGCCATTATACTTTAATGATCTATCTTGAATCATTAATTATTTTCAATATTTATCTAAGATCTATATACACAACTTTTTGCCGATGATATCCATCTAAAATGTTACTCTCCAGTTAAGTCCTCAATCAGTATACATAAAATAAATGAATCCAATTATTCATTTTATATCCCAAGCTAAAATTGACTGAAATTGATCACATTTCACCTACGGTGACATTTCCCTCGACCCTATAAACATTGCACAAAAGCGTGAAATAAAAGTTGCACACAACTCTTGTGAACGGAATATCTACAAAGATTGTTTGATTCATACGGTCAATTAGGGATGTATCCTCATCAATTTTTTTTTAGAAGTTCTGATGTTATTTTCAAATCTATTTAAACCAGTTCGCCCCTTTATTTATTGAATTTTCTGTTTCCCAAAGAACTAACAATTTTTTAAAACGTAAATATGGAATTATTTACCAATCTCGATCAAGAGATTAAATAAAGTTTATGTATGAATTAATTCAATATTTTCAATGTAGTTAGTTAGTTAGTAGGAGTAGAGGGTGGACGTCCAACAGCGCTCGAAATCCTTAGTCCTCCGTAGATGGGCCCGTTAGACATCCTTCGCTTTCTGCCATGCCCTCAGTCTACCATGCCAGAAGATCAATGAACCTTAGGTCTTAGGATGGTTGACCAAGGTGCTTTAATGTAGTTAGTCAAAGACAAATATTTAATTTCTAATTGAAATCGGTAGAAGCCACATTTGACGTCTAATATCCACAATGTAGATAACTTAATTACATTTTTGAATAGGCTCAATTGTAGGTAGGATACCAGGTCCTTGATCCAACTATTTAACCAAATCAAAAATCATAAATAAGCCACATAATTATGGATGTTAGACCTCTCACGTGGCTTTTACCGATTTTAAAATTATGTATATAGACTTCTTTCAGAGATATTGGTATTTACTTAGCGTAATTATTCGTCGGACACTCGATATTTGTTTACTAAATTAAATTAATTGTATACGATCGATAAGAAACAAAAACTTTACGGAAATGTAGAATTTATAAACAAGATATTTTGAAATATGGTAAATATATTTCAAATAAAAATTACCTTCAATTGTATGATGTCTGCTTATTAAATCACCAAGTAAATCCCTTATTAGAAATGATTTTACACTGTCTTGCATATTGGTTGCAAATTAAATAATCACTAAACACTTCAAAATAATGATTCATTCAGTTTTCGTATGCAGTATGTATGCAATAAAACAATTCACTCTTAAAATCACATTTTATATCCGACAATATTGTACATATTTACGAAACTTTCTTTGGTCTTTATCTTTCTGTCAGCATCCCTCAAAAGACTAAGAAAAACTGTTTAACGACTGAAAGTTTTATATTTATGAAAAGATGTATTTTACTACGTTTTACGTTTATTAAATTTCCTCAGTGTTTTGAAAATCCAATTCGCTTTTCACACAAACGTTTCGGGTTAGTGATTTTTCTGTTTTTCTGCTTAAATGATTCTACTCTATATTCACCCTTAAATATTTTTCAAAAGGCGTGGCTACATGCTGCTAACTAAATTCAGTCATTGGTATAGCTTATTGACATTTTAAATATGTTGCTTGGGATTGGTTGAACATTTACAGGGGATGCATGTATTACATGCGTAGGATAAATGAAATTTTTTTCATGTTAGTTTCATTTAAAGAGATTTCTAGCCTCTGTGTGGATATGAAAACGGTTCGTTTATTTGTAAAAAAAAATGAGTTTATTTGGAATGTTTAACGTTCTCATCAATTGATAACAATGTAGCACCGACCAGATGTATTGAGCCAGTAACTAATAGATCGATTTCATCATTTTCACTACTGTTGATATATTCAAATACTTCTGATATGCAAGTAAATACCTTCGATTTATGTGGCTCAATGGTACATATACTGCTGTTATTATTGTCGGTTGTATTTAAATTGTTCCAAAATATTGAATTGGAAATACATTTGTTTAGTGGTTTTGATGTGTAGGTGGTATCTGAAACCAAGTAAGTTGACATTAAAAAGGATGGTATTTTTTTATTAATGGTGCGCAATAATTTTTACAGGTAAATATAAACTAATTTAGAAAAAAATTATTTTATTCTTATTATACGATCAAATCTCTATTATCATTACGGTATGAAGTCCAGTAATAGTAAAAATGTTTCATTGAGTTTTAAAATTCTATATAAGAGCCTGTCTCATGGAACTAAACATGACTAACATTGAAAAAATATATATCAAATAGCTGCATTTTAGTAGATTTGTTCATAATTACCTTTCCACTCCAATGCATTAAATGAAATATTTGGAGAGAAAAAAGCCATATCAAAATTAAATCTGGAGTATAGTAATTGCAACATTTGTTCAGCGTCTCTATCGCCCGTTGTATTGAATAGGAGGAATTTCTTATTTGAACTAATTTAAAAGTTTATATTATTTTTCTTCTTAAAAAGAATATTAATAATAATTAAAAAATACCTTTCTTGAACACAATTTTTGAACCAATTAATACAAATGTCCAAACTTTCCATTGTATGTGCACCATCAATAAAAATCCTAAATAAGCAACTCATATTAAAATAGTTTTCATTAAAAATAATATTGATACAATACCTTTTATTATTATGTCGTATTAATTGAAAGCGACCATTCCAAATACATTGCTCAAGTCCATTAATCACTTCGTCAGAAATTTCAAGACACATTCCATCATTTTTATTTAAAACTCGAAGAAATTCTTGATTGTGAACTTTTCGTAAATTTCGTTTTAACCAATCATAACTTAATTGAATTGCCAATGATGCATTGAATTGTTGAACTTTATTTTTAAGTAAATCTATATCAGGAAAATGTTTCCATTTATATATGGAAAATTCTGGAACCCAATGTAAAAGTGCCTTTTTAAAAGATTTTTAAATTTTTTTTTTAAATATTTTCAAAATATTATACACACTTTGTTCTCGATTGCTCTATTTTGTAATATTGGAATACAATCTAGAGGTTGCGATACAGTGTAGACATTTGATTGAGGTTTAATTATTCCAGCTTTTTGCCATGCAATATCAGCTAATGTGTCACCCAATAGTTTTGTATGTTCTAATCCGAGAGACGTAATTCCCACCGTTTTTGTATTTCTAAAAGGTAATCACATTTTAAATGTAAATATTAGATTAGGCTAAACCAAAAACAGTACCTTAAAATATTTGTGCAATCATGTTCTCCACCAATACCAACTTCGATTATTGCCACATCTACTCTTTCCGCAAGAAATGTATGAAATGCCATAATGGTTAAAAATTTAAAATATGGAGGCATATCGTCATTGGTTTCCTGTAGATATTTACATATATTTAAAAAAAAAACATTTTCTAATTTTTTTTTACCTTTAACTTATCGAGCAACTCATAAACTTTCCAAAAATATTTAGAAAATTTCTCTTGTGAAATTGGCTGACCATTTAAACGTATTCTTTCGGTAACATATGTTAAATGAGGAGAACTGAAAAAGCCCGTTTTTATCCCAAATGATCTTAAAATAGATTCGGTAAAAGCACATGTAGAGCCCTAAAAATATATAAAATTAAAAAAATAAATAATTGAGAAAGATAGGAAACTAAACTTAACCAATAATTAAAATTTACCAGAAAGGAAATTATGTCAAAATTAAATTCTAAAAATTTTTTTTTGGGATTTTTCTATATTATAAAATATTATGTTTGTCACCCAAATTTATAAGTTGGATTGAAAGCTTTGTAAAATTTTAAAATCTACTGATTGACCAATTAAAGTCAACTCTTATATATGTACATAACATTAAAAAAAAAATAAGCTAGTCTTATCTTAAGTATTTAATTATGACAAAAATATAAATGCTTGGATATTAAGTAATGGTAATACAAACGTTTTACTTATTTCATTCAAGAATTTTGGCTAGTTATGGTTAATAAATTACTGTTTGCAAAGTCACCATTCCCTTTTTTTTAATTTATACCTTTCCCTTAGTTCCGGAAACATGAATAACATTAAGTTTGTCCAATTCATTTAGCGTTATTCCAGACCTGAGCAAATATTTTTCGGTTTCCTTAATATGTGTACATTGTTCATGATGCGGCCTCAGTACAGACTGTCTAATTGTATCAGCATTGGTTTGTAGAGAATTTAAAAAAATTATCGCATTCTATATAAAAAAAGAAGACAAACCTCGTTATACAAATGAATGTAAAATAAAGCAACTTCTTACCTCATAAGCTTGATGATGTATGTGTATGTCTATACTGCTAAAATGTTGTGTTTTTGTGGAAAAATCAGACGTACAAGATTTCTCCAGAACCATCCTTAATCGTTGACTGAAACTAATTAACTGAACCATTCTGTATGTTGATAACTTAGTTGAAATTATTCTATATGTAAATTAAATCCCCTTCTACTCCTACATTCTTGAAACTTTTTTCTTAGTATACATACACAACATTTATGTATTATAAGTACGTTTTGACTTTAATAAAAAATATTTATGGTGATAAATGGGTGTCAAAGAGGTTATATTTAATATATTGATTGTTATCAATTTTATTTTTTACGCATGAATTATTACACAAATTTTTCAGTCTAACGGTTTAACACTAGGTATAATTTTTTAGAAGTACATTTTTTTTTACATCTGTGCTTCGGTCCTGTGGAGTGGCTATGTTGTTGAATAACCACTTTTTTATATTAATTGTATAATTAAAATAATTAATTCATGGAGTTTACTACGAAAGAAAAAATTATTGTTCGATCATTATATCTTAGTCTTTGCTCATTTAATATATGTACCTACATGATGATGCTGTTTGTTTTCTTTTTTTATTGTAATAAATTGATTAACAATGATCTAAAGATTCTAAAAAATAAAAAAATCAGAAAGTATTAAAAATAACTACAAATTGGTATAATTAAAGGGATTATAAAAATTAGTAGCTTGAGTACTTTTCTCTGCCTTATTCTATGTTGCCGTTGCCAGTGATCAAAACCGAAAACCAACAATTTGTCGTAAAGTTATTTTTATGTCTCGTACATTTTATTTGTTCAATAATAAATATTAATTATACTAGAGGACCCCTGTGTATTTGCACAAAACGCCATTATCTGTAACATTATTATATTTCAGTAATTATCTACTTAGATCACACTATCATTCATTGTCAAACCATCGTCGCTGCTGTTATGCGGAATAGAGAAAAAACAAAGTTGTGTAAGAACAGAATAAGAAGAAGAAGAAGAACAGAGATAGATGTCGTAAAAGAGAGAATATATAATTATTTTGTTTTTCTGATTTTTGGATTTTTATATTCTTTCTCCGCTGTGTTTATTCTCACCGCGCTGTGACGTTTGACCTATGAAAATCTAGTCAGCTCACTATATCTTTTGTATTTTATCATATCCATATAAATTATAAGGTATAAGATGAGAGCAAATTTTTTAGCACATGACTGTTTTAGTCTAAATAATAATTTATTAATGAAGAAAGGTTTTTTTTATTATTA
>JANSTT010017873.1:0-15575 GCA_026745375.1 Platyura marginata | reverse complement strand
AAATCGTGTTAAAACAAAACAATTCGTGTAAAAAGAGAAAAAAAAATTATTTTTGATTCGTGTTAATTCAAATTCGTAAAAAAAAAATTCGTGTAAAAACAGAATTAGGTGTATATTGAATACAAACGATTTAAAACCTTAGAAATTACATAAAATTGATTGCAGCGCCATAACGGCAGGTTGTGGAACTTTTTGGTCTATTAATGAAATATTTATTTTTTTTTATTCTCTATCATTTTTGTCATATTAATTTTTTTCGTAATCAAAATATTTTTCAAGAAAATGATTTAAAAAAAAACCCTAGAAATCACATAAAATTGTTTGCAGCGCCATAAATGGTGGGTAATGGAATTTTTTGGTTTTTTCTACGATAAATATTAAGGAGCATTACAAACTCCGTACCAAAGTTATAATACCCTTTGATTAACATCAACGTACGGGTATAAAAACATCATTTTGATTGATACCTACTACATACTACTCTTTGCTGGTACTTGAAAATAAATGCCTTTGTTAACACACATACACATATACGATGAATATCTACATTTATCTATAAATTTGTACACATCCATACATCCATATGTATGTTATGCAAAATTTGTTATCATGTCACATGTTGGTGAATAGTTTCAAAATATGTTGGATGTAATGAAGTGCATTGATGCACCAAATGAAGTCATTAAATTTTGGGGAGGAAGTATTCAGTACGTTACATACATCGTACATGTGGTTGTACTTGTTATTCGTGCATTGCAATGTTGTCTACACTACAGCATTATTTGCTTTCAATTTAACTGAATTGTCTCTCTATAGTCTACTATCCAATTCATTGTCTATAAATGTTGTCCACATATAATTGCTCACATATACATAGATAAATGGTCTAGAAATAATGATACCTGATAGAATTATATGTTGAGTCGAATTTTTTTCTTTAAATATGTTTATACAGGATTGATCATTCTCTCTAAGGGTGAGAATCTGTAAAATAGAACGACAAATGACAAAAGAATTACGATATCATTTACTGTCCCCAATCTATCACGTGGTTAATAGCAATTTTACTAAAAAGCTCCAGCTCAATTTTTACATTTTAAGAAATCCTTTAAATCCTAAATACATTAAGACACCAAGAACTTTTGCCAATATATATGTACATAGATTCGTTTGTGTACATATGTTGTATATAGAAATCGTAAATGGAAACACATGTTACTGATCTTGTTCCGTTCATGTAATACACTTCATTTTTAAGTTAACATCACCCATTTGAAAGGGGGTGTGATGTAGCTGGAAAAAAGCCTTGTTATATACATATAAAAATTTTTTCAGTTTATATTATCTCATTCTTGAACTTACACTGTCGTTAAATGTATCTTTATATGTATACTTAGTTATGTAATTTGAAAATAGAACAGATTTTCTGTTGAAAACTTTACTATTCGTTTCTTATTACAGTATCGTCCAATCTAAAGGCACACAGTAAGGATATAGACAGAGAAACACTTTAATAGCGAAAATAAATTTTTTTCATTCGATTTTCATTAGATCAAAATAAACACTTTCGATAATTTTGTTTACAAATAATATTATGCAGAAATTGTACGTAGCAAAAGCAAATTGTATACAATTGTGATTTACGGGTAAAATTGTTTGTCTGATATGATATTATTCTCATTTTCCGCTAATTTTAATTTCCCAGATTAAAAACGCCACTGAAACAAATCAGTTAAATACATATTGAACACTTTTTCTATTTTTGAAAGAGAATTTAATTGAACAGTCATAAAAACAATTGAAAAAAATCGTATAAGTATAATGGCAAAACAGATTGGAAACTAACTTCAAATAAATATTAAATTTAGTTAATTATGTGAAATATCACAAAATATCTATAAGAAACGTCACAAAAAAGAAAAGAAAATTATAGTGTAGACTGTAGAGACACATAAAATTTTATACAAATCACTTTAAAAACAAAAATTTGTTCAAATTTTCCCAATTTTCCCTTACATATCTCTTAGATTATCCATAAAAATTCCTTAAAAAATTCATATTTCCTAAACTACAAGACCGTTGTTCAGAGATCTTTTTTCTCCCAGATAGGTACTTTGAATATTTATTAGAAAAAAAATATTTGGTCGACCGTCCATCAATATGGTGAGAAATTTCCATAGAAAACAGATTCAAAAATAGTATATTAGTAAAAGATTTTTAAAAAATCAATGGATAGAAGTTTAGTCTCGAGCCTATCTGCAAATTAAAACTGATGAATGTACGAATCCAACAATGTATAGGTGTGTTGGATAATTATGTCGTTTAGTATTTATTTTGAATGTTTTTAAATGAAATTACCATTTTTGTTTCAAATTTAAGCATTCCATAGTAAATGTGCGAGAAATTCTATACAAATCACTTGAAATGTTCTCAAATCAATTGAAAACGTTAAGATTATTAATTCTTAGACTAATTGACATAAACGTTCTATAATAAAATAAAAAACAAACTCCTTTTTGCGTGCACAAATTTTAATAATTTAACAAATAATGCGTTTGTTTTTTATTTTATTATACAGTGAAACCCCTCATAACGGACACCTCTGATAAGCGAACACCTCCCATGAGCGGACACTATTTTTTTATTTGGCGGATTTCCATATAATAGCATATAAAAAAACCTCCCATAAGCGGACCCTCTTATGAACGGACACGGGGACACTTTTTTTCTGAAAAAAACCTCTCATAAGCGGACAGTTTTCATTCTCTTTTTCCAAATAAACACTATTTTAATGCTGTAACATGTTTCGACTTGCGTTGACCTTGAATTCTAAACAGAAAAGAAAAGAAATTACACACATACAACAATATACTAACTGTTATTTATTTATTTTTATATGAGTACACAACAAAATATATGCGAAAACCAATCTATCAATGTGTGAAAATTAAAGAAGCTAACCGAATGTGATAATGACATGTAAAATCCAATCGAGCGTTTTCTTTTTTAATTATTATGCATTAGTTCTTCATACTGAAATATTTTCCTTAAAAAATATGGCACCTGCTAATAAAATATCCAAAAAAGTGGTGCTTACATTGTTTTTAATTTAAGTTTAATAAAAAAAGAAGTATCGATTGGAATTTTTTTTTTCAAATTAATAAAAGAGTTATTGTATCCAATGTTTTTTGCAAGTTTTTTTTTATACCTCTCAAAAGCAGACACCTCCCATGAGCGGACAAAATAATTGGAACCAGAGTTGTCCGTTTATGGGGAGGTTTCACTGTAGAACGTTTATGTCAATAATTTCGTGTCACAGTGCTCCAAACACAAAATTTGTTAATCTTAGAGTAAATTTATGGACGTGTTTAAGTTTTTGAGTAGTCGTATTAATTAGTGAACAATCGTTAACAAGAATAAGCATTGTATGTATGTTTTTACTACAGTGGCGAACATAAGTCTACGTCTACACCCAATATATTGGCCTTTTTTAAATAAATTGATCTGGTAAATATACAAATTGTTAACGAAATTGATAAATTATTATTAAAAACAAAAAATATATTCATTTCATATCAAAATTGGATCCATTTTATAACAAAAAACTAATAAAACTCAAAAATATCACTTCAATTAGGAACAAAAGTCTACGTACACCCTTGCATATCATTGCTATTAACAGTTATTTTAACATTTTCTCGCTTGAATTGATACACATCCTTAGTTTAACATTAGATATGGATTAAAGATGACGTGTTGGCCAATTTGTGTGAAAAATAACAATTTGTATATTTACCAGATCAATTTATTTAAAAAAGGCCAATATATTGGGTGTACGTAGACTTATGTTCGCAACTGCATATATTTCACTGTATTGCAAAACAAAGCTTCCATTATGTTTTATATACCTATGTACATATGTACTGTACATGTACGTATAAATGCTAACAAGGTGGTTGATCCAAAATGTCATTAAGTACAGCAAGCAAAAGTTTTGTATTTACCAGTTTTAAACTAATTCAGAATTTTAGTGAAATCGCTGGTGTATCATAAACATTTGTAATTCGAAAAGCTTCACAAAGGTACGTATCTATACCATAATTAGTGTGTATTCAAAATTTATACAAAATTTAACAATATTAATTCAAGTGTAATGAAACTTAAACACATTTGTTCATCATACACATAGTACAATTTATACAATATCTGTATTTGAATATTATATTACAAGTAATGTCCCTTGTACACTGCAACATATGGCCTAAATTAAGTTCTTGTTCATGTTGTTATATATCTTCAATCACAATATTGTTAACAATGTCTATCATGTCTCTATAGGATATGTTTAGCTAATCTTAACCTATACTGTAGAATAGTAGACCAAATGTATGTATGTATATAGGAAGATGCTATAGAAAAGGAACAATACTGCACATAGCAGAGTTTATTGTACAATATTATCTATATAGTTACATATATGTACATACTAAATTCAAAGTTTCTTAAATAGAGCTTTCTGTTGGTTATATATAATTTATAGTTATTTTTTTATTTTTTCGTTTGAAAAATCATAACTTTTAGATTTATACCTATCAATTACACACAATACACTCAATTCGTCTTGATTCTTTTGGAAATAACAATTTGATTGATCTGGATGATTAACAAATCAGACGAACAGTTGAAAAAAAATTTATATATATAAGTACACATATATTTTTCTTATAATACAACTGAATTGCTTTCATCCCGAACAAATACAATCAATTTTTCCTTGTGACATTTAAATGTTCTTATCAATTTTTCCACATTACTTAGCTCTGACAAGTTGTCGCTGTGCAAACCATTCACATTATATGATAAGATGAGGAAAGTTTCATCTTTTGGAATTCAGGTTTTTTTCGCACACCCCCCCCCTCTCCGATCTTATTCTGTTTGCTGGTCAATTGAAAAATAAGAAAGAAAATTGCTGATGGGTAAGACAAAAAAAAACACAAATTAACTTTCTTTATTTTTTTTTTTTTGGTTTTTTTGTTGTTGTCAAACTTGCTAATAAAATCTGAGAGAAATCAACAAACTCATAGATTTGATTGAATTTAAATTTAGATGTAGAAAAAGACTGGGAGAGAGGTGGCCTCAAACATGACATTCAATTTGTGATGATATGCCAAGAAGCTTGTTGGCAGAGAGTGCGTCACTATTCGAATAAATTAGTTTGAAGAAATTAAGTGGAAATTATGGTGTGTTGTATTGTTCTCAAACTTAAACTTAAATTAAATAATTCAACTTACACTACGTTCCAGAAATTAATTAATTTGAATTGTCCATTTTTTTCTTCAAATATTTAATTTTTTTCTACTTTTTCTTAGCTTAGCCCATCCGTACCATCAAATATTGGACGATTCCAGATGAAAGATCTGACACATTCAGTTCTGTAAAAAGTTTCATCTCTATGAAAGTTTATGCGAAGCGAGCAAAACCTTTTTTTTTTTTATTATATTGGAGCGAGAACGACTGAAACTTAATTAAAAATTAACCCACCTCTAATGAAAAGCTCTGTAATATAATTGTAAAACCACGCAATGTATATAATGTGTAACATTAAAAATAAAATAACTGTAATCCAATGAAATTATAAAAGAAGCTATCCGTCTATATCCAACTATATATTAAATATGCACTTAAAAGGGTTCAAATGTTCGCCTTATTAATATCTGGCTTCATCTGCACATTGAAGCAATTAGATGAATGAAAAAAAAAATTTTTGCGAAAAGATTAAAGAACAAGCTTTTTAAGCTTTAAGCTAAATCAATATTATACAGTTTCATAATTTTTTTTTTTCCTTTCTTGTTAATGTTAACAAAAAGCTTCCTCTCTAAACGGTTTATATAGAGAAGAATTAAAACCTAAAAAATCATTTTTAACCTAAATCTTGAAATTTGGCAAAGAACTTTATATCAGCAATTAAAAACAGATGCTCCAGACGAAATCTTATTAATTAAAAGAACAAAGCTGTGCAATCAAAAACTTTCCAGGACATTAGTTTTTCAATGCAATTTGGTGGGTTTTTGTATGAAATTATGTTTAAATAAGTTAAAAGAATATTTTTTTTTTTTTTTTTTTGAAAAATTATGTGTAGGGTGGTAGTGGGTGAATTGAATAGTTCATAGGAAATGTATAAATATAGAGGGAAAAACTAATTTAATTACTTGAGTAAGTCATTTCATTAAAATATGCCATAATAATTTTGGATATTTTTTTCCAAAAGTGACATAGATAGGAGTATATGTATAGAAAAACCTACAGGACTTATTTCTTTCACACTACAGACTACAACATAGATTAACTTAATCTCTTGACACGGTATTCCTCCAAGTATAGAGTAGCCATTACATACCTAAATACTTTAAATGATTCATATCTACGAAAACTCATTTCCACACAATATTAACAAGAAAAAGTTTCATGCGCAGACAAACTCTTTTCTTTGCTCGTTTTCCATTTTCCATATCTCTTCCCTGTTTTTGTTTTTTTTTTTCCTTTCCTTTCTACTTTTTTTTTTCAACAAACATCGCACATAGTGTAAAAACTTTAATTTAATTTTCGTCAACACGAACACAGCAAGCTAAAGCTTCAGCTATAAATCATCTCACCAAATCATTTTTAAATAAAGATTTTTTAAAGGCTGGTCACGTTTTGCAACACATTTGTGGGATATTTTGTTCATTTTTCCCAATTATTAAGAATCGTCCGATTTTCACCATATAACTATTAACCGTGTTGGTATAAATAGGAGCTTTCCATCACCAGATACTACATATATACAATGTTGGACGTATATATGTATGTATGTAGGTATATAAAATGTTAATTTATATATTGGGACTTTTTGAAATCTTTAATTTTTCTTTTTGTTCAAAGGAGTGGGAAAATAATTTTAAAAATATTCTGTCTATATACAATAGAAGTGCTATCGAGTATCGCTAATCTGTTTATTATGTTGTGACTAAAACCACTCACAACCGTGACTAAGCAATTTTCCTGATCAATAAAAAGCTTGCAGATTATTATCGTGAAAGGAGATTAATGACCTTTTTTGGCAAAGAAATTTTATTAATTTCAGTACAGAAATCTTTGTTAAGTGTTTTTGATTTATAATTTTATATTAATTAGAAGTTTTCAAATATAATAAAGTAATTTTTGTTTTTTTGTTCATATTTTATCGATACAATCAAAATTGTTTAATGATGGGGCTGATAATAATTTTCCATTTTCACATTTTCAAGATGAAATTGGAAATTAATTTAAAAACTTTTAGTGTTGTATATAAACTTTTAATTAATTTTGTGTGTACTATAAGAAAATGCTATTTGGACATTTTATTTAATTAATCCTTTTTTTAATACATTGGCGGACAAGACGGTATTTATGGCCGACAAGTGTCCTACTATACTTTCCACAATCAAAAATTTTCACTATTTTTAGTTACGACAGACATATTAATGTTGGTACTACTGTAACGACAATAGAAATCTAACAATAATATAAAAACTACTCAACGAAATTTAGTCATTAAGACGGGGAAGGTAAGTAAGTAGTGACCGCAAGCTAGGTCACCATACTTATAAAACAACAGTGACTTGTGAATGACTCGGAACTACGGATGGCAAATGACCGATTGATGTTGATTGACTTATTGGTTATGTTCTAAGAACGACTACAGCACCACCCCATCACTAACTATTTTCTATCATTTTTTTTTTTGTTCTTATTCTGTTTTATTGATTAAATTTTAATGTAATAACCAACAGGAACAGCAGCTGACTGTGTGCGACAACAATGAATGAAATTTTGAAATATTAAAATATAAAACTGCATTATAGTGTCTCATAAAAGACAATTGTGCCAGGTGAATTTAAATATCGAGAGACGTTCCATTGTTTGGCAAGATGCTGTTTATGGAATCATAAAATTTTCTCGTTAAATCAACGCTGGTGTTTTAAACATTTTAAGTAATTTGCCATTCCAAACAAAATGTCGAAATATCAAATAAACTCGTTTTTATTGGGAACATTTTCTGTATAGCATATAACACATACATACATACATATGTACCTACAATGTACATATATACGAATTTCAGCAAATAAAACAGATTTGTATTTTTTTCCTATTTTAACGCTTCAATATCATGGAGTCGTTTATTGCTTTCTTTTTTTCGACATGTTATTTGGTAAAACTAAACCAGAGAGCTCAAAAATGTATTCAATTTTCAGAAATATTCCATCAGCCATAAATTGTTCGATTAAATTAATCAAAATTAGATAAACATTTTAGAAGAACATCAGCGTTGAAATTCTGATCACGAACTATCTTGACATCGATAAACTTATTTGTGAGAGATGAATTTCTCAATCTCAATGAACTTTTTATATTTAGCAGAGACACGTACCTTTAAAAATGAACTTTATAGCTGTCAGTTTATCGACTTGTCGTCAACGGCAGACATTTTGCGGTGATCGATAGTTTTTGTGGAAATCCAAATAAATGTAAGTTTTCTCAATTCTATATTTCAAACTATTTTTGTTGTTACTTTCAAAAATGTTCACTTTGACACCGAAGATCACACTAACTCAACAATACAATTATTCAGCAATTTTATCGCAATGTCGATATATGATCAGAACACAGAAGATCGAATCCGAAAAACATATCAACATCTATGGTATGGATAGTTTCTCGAATCTGTATCAATTCATTCCGAAGCCTGGAATCGAACATAGATGATAGTGTAATGTCCCTGGCTCCTGAGACACCACTTCACTTAATTTTAAAAGATACGCATTTCATTTATTGTAAATTTTGAAACTTAATATTAAGGGAAGGTAGGAAGGTTGGAATGTGCACACTTATCTGTATTTTAATCCGATCGGTCTGCAGAACTTCTGTTGCGGTTGACTACTGATACTGTAAACGCCATGTGGGTCCTTAGAATGTAGTTGGAGTTGTGGATAATACAGATGTTATGTGTTGTAAGATGTTATAGTTTGTATAAATGATGTTGTAATTATGTTGTGTTGAATATGTTTAATAATTGTTATATGTTAAATATCTTGTATGAATGTTCTTTTTCTTGTAATTTCTGTTAATGTTATACTTGTTTTATGTTTAATATTGATGATTTGAATAATGAGCTCGAGCGTCCACACTGCTCGCCGGTTCGTAGAGCTTTCTCGATCTACTTCGATCTTTCCGCCTCGTCAACATTGGCCGGTGATCGACCCTTGGCTCATCGAACTTACGATTAATAATGGATAGAGGAGGGATATTATGATAGGAATATAAATTAATTACATACTATTGACACATATATTGTAGCGCCCGAGAGGGACGTTACAACAGTATTGCGAATCTTCATATTGTCATAATAATTATTGGCATTTTTACATATTGATCTAAAGGTACTGCCACACAGAGCGCGGTCTGCCGACGCGATCTGACCCCAACCGTCAGTGGTCTGGAGACGACTCAAAGAAAGCGGTTTGCCGCGATTGCCCGGAGATTAAAACGATCACACACATTGTAAAAAAATATGTTTTTTACATAATTACCTTAAATAATAATAATAATAAATAATCATAAACAGAGAACAACTATAATAACAAAAACTGAAGAAATTACATAACCTATTTTTGCAACGACATCTATTAGGCCAACTAATCGTCGAGCAACAAACGAAATACGCGAAAAATTTGTCAATTTTATTACTAATGTCAAAAATAAATGGATATTTTCTCACATTATCTATCAAAATTTTATTCAATTCTACCAAAATTGCAATCACAATAACAAAATTTTTGACAGACCACCGCGGGCAAAAAATATTTTGTATTTCAATATATTCGAAAATCTGACCGCGGCGGTCTCACCTTGAACGCCGCAGCAGACCGCGCTCTGTGTGCCCGGCTGCATACATATATCTGTATTTCAAGAGAACGCCTTGCCGCGCAGTCAAAAAATGACAGATCACGGCGGGCAGATCGCGCTCTGTGTGGCAGTACCTTAAGTGATATCACCCGACTTATCTTCTTTTTTTGTTGTTATTCTTTTTCTATAAATGCAAATAAGCAACTCTTTTTCGGTTATCTACATAAATAGATATTTGTACTGTTTCTTTACATACGTTGGAATAAATAATTAGAGAGAGATTGTAGTTACTCCTAAACAATTTATTATCTTTATTTTGCATATAATACAAAAGCAAACAATATTTGGTGCCTGTTCCCTGGTAAACGGATCGATAAGGATGGTGCATATTATTAAATCAAGTGTCAGGTGGATTTTATTAGTCAAAACTTTGTCATCATATTGCGATATAAAAAAAAATATAGCTTTTGGATATAAAATTATTTTATATATGTATGGTGCCGTAGCACAAAGGAATATCCTTTGTTGTTGATTGTTCACTTATTTAGAATATCTCTTTGTATCTAACTTTTCGCGTTATACTGCTCTTTTGAGTAAGAAAGTTTTCCGTCTTTTTTTTTTTTTAAATTAAATTTCAACAAATTACAAAACCATCACTAAACCCACCATATAATTGACTAATTTAAAAAAAATCTGAATTAGACCAACACTCATTATCTATATTGTATAGTTATCTATATCCCTGTTGGTTGTATCTAGTTTAATGTGAATCCTTTGTGCTAAAATACTCTTGTTTCATCGATTTCAAATTTTGTGCAGAAGCTGCAAAAACGGGATAATTTTAGTTTAGTTAGATATTGACTTGAATTTGACTTCATTGACAAAATAGCATCATTATTGAATTGTTCATCGTTGCTGAGTCATTATTTATGGATAGACTTGTTCAATTAATGGTGTTGAAGGAACACCATTTTTCATAAAAAAAAAATTACTTTCAAATTTTTTGAAAATTAAAAAATTGTTTTCAAATTAGAAAATACAAATTAAGAGAGAGTGGAGATAATTAATATTGTTATTTAAATGCAAGGCCTGAAAGGGACAACACCTAGAAGAATATTGAAAATAAAATCATTTTCCATCCTCTTTTTTCTTAGAATTTTTTTTGTAAGGAACTCAATTTTTCTACTTTCTGTTAATATGACTTATTTTTATAATTTTTTTTTTCAAAAATGACTACAAAAAAACAAGGGAGATTAAGTGAGATCATCTTTTAAATTGCCCTGAAAAAAAAAAACAAAAGCGTTAGCCATTTTGTCAATGCTAGTATTTAATGCCAAAGAAATCTTTTTTTTTTTGGTTTTTAAACAAAAATATTTCCAAATAAATCATTAAAAAATTAGGGAAAATTATCATTTGTAATGGCAATGCATTTATTTATATTTCGCTAATTCTTATTTATTACCTACAGTGGTACAAAGCATTATTCGTACACAACTTCTATATTTATATTTTTATAATTTTGAAAAAAATAGAACATAATTTCCAAAACATTTTTCTTGAAATTTTTTAAAGGAATATAAATATTATTTGAGAAAAGGCCCTAACATCAATATTTTCCAAAATGGTCTTTTATTAAATCTGGTAATTTGTAATTCGCTTTCCTGAAAAATTTGAAAAATTAAAGTCTGAGCCTTTTCTCAATAATCCATCGATATGTTAATAAAATCATTCAAAATTCATCCAAAAATTACTGAATATGTATATTAATAAAAGTGGTGTACGAATAAGACTTTGTACCACTGTATGTACCATAAGTACATATGTATATGTAAATTGAATGATTTCCAATAAATTTTTTTTTTAAATAAATCCAATAAAAATTCTCTGTTTATTATTACAAAAATTAATTTATCAACCATTCAGACGATATTTTGTGGCACAGTGTTATAATAATTTATAATAAGTAGAGCAGACGAAAACTTTTTTATTTTAACACCAGTCTGCCGTTATGTATGTGCGCTCATACAAACATTTTCACAATTTTTTATTTTTTTTTTTTATTTTTTCAGGAAAAGTTTTAAATGTAAATGATTTATGTAACTTTTATTAAAACTAAATGCTATGTGAGGTAGATAATTTTGAATTAAATAAAGTAAAAAAAAAAAAAAAAAAAAACAATCATTCAAACCAGATTCAAATAAACATACGAGTACATATATGATTCCGAGTATGTCCAGACTGAATAAAAGTTTCCTATACGTTTCCCATATAATAGCAAAATGGAACGTTGTAGGTATATGTAACTTTTTGGTATAAAACAAAGAATTAAATTAGATCAATGTGGGATGAGTGGAATAGATGGGTATGATAGTTTTAAACTATAATATTTGTACATGTGTAGCGTATATTTAATGTTATTGCAATTGAAAAATCCGATTTGATTTTCACTTTTAGAAAAACCCGACTATGTTTTAGTCCACATTAAAAATAATCAAAAACACAATACAGACCAGTAAATGACGAAATTGCTAGATTAAATATTAACTACAACCATAAGGCCAGTCGACCCGGTGATCAGGCTAAAACTTGGCGTAAGGCTGTAGATGAAGAATTACTGGCAACGCAATATTTCTGGAATGACATTTTTAGAGAAGCACCGAACAGAGACAGGTTTAGAAGGATTGTTGAAGCTCTATGCTTTCACTCACACAGGATAACAGGACAGCAGTAAGTAATTAAATTATTATCTCAAGATTTTAAGTATATTCCTTTTTAAAATTTAAAAAGATATGAAATGTTTCCAACAAGGAAAATAAAATTTAAAAAATTCTACAGTCATAAGGTTAAAGCCGGAGGCACACTGAGGCGCTGACGGTACAATACAACACAGTAAAATGTATTTGGCACCGCACACTAAGGCGGTATGATCGCCGCGGTAGCGCGGTCACTGTGGCGTTCTATTTTGTGAACGCTGCATGTTCTATTTTACCACGCTTGAATTTATTATTGATTTCCATGGAAACCGCAATGTCAGAAAAATTAAAAAATATTTTACTAATGAAAAAGTATTTATTATTCATTTCCATGAAAACAATGTCTACTATACCGCCATCGCTTTTAGTGTGCGTATATTACCGCCTCAGTGTGCGTCAGGCTTAAAGTTGTTATTTCAATCGGTAAATTTGAATAAATTTGTTTCTTTAACCCTAATCACACCAGGTTGTGACATTTTTTTTTTTGGGTCACATTTTATTTTGGAAAATTTTAAATTTATTTATAATTATTAATTGAATAAATGTATAACTATGTATATATTAGAGTAAAATTGACCAATAATAGTTTCCTTTAGCATAAATTTACGTAAATTATTCTCACTAAGTAAAATATCTCCATATTTTGTTTATCATAAAAATAACCTTGTGTGAGTAGGGTTAAGAAAAATTAAAATACATACAGATTAAAAATTTGTATGCACCTGATCTGCAGCCATTAGGTTTTCTTCGTCCTACTTATATATCCTACTTTCAGCCCTGTTACTGGAGGAATAGCCGGTTAGTAATCAGATATTTCTTCCATAAGTACACATAATAATGTTCTATTGAATTTAATTAAAACAAAAAAAAATGTCTATTCCTTTAAAAGCCGTTTAACTGGAATGTATATTTTTCATTAGAAAAGTTAACTGCTCTGAAACGAAAAAGCATGATTTCCCCGGAGCAGTGTCTTTTGTATAATATACATAAGTATATATATTTTTGTTAGTCGTGCAATTACCGTTGCACGAAATAGGTTAAATACATGCAAATAATGATGGTGTTGTAATGTTATCGTACACTTTGCCAACCATTTCAAGATATTTTCATTGAAAACTTTTGCAAAATGTGTGGTTTTAATTTGAGGTTTTCACCGACAACTGCGAATCGCTCTCTTGACAAATCAGTATTTGTCAAAATTTGGTTTACGTATCTGAGATATTGTATATTCTTATTAAAGTATCCAAATTTTAGATGATTTAAAATCATGTAAAATTAGTTAAGAAGAAATAATTGGCTAAGCCATTTATATTGTAACCGTATGAGTATTTATTATTTATTTATTGATTATCTACGACATTGTATAGTATATTGAGTAAATTGAATAAAAACTATTAAAAACTCTAGAAATTACTTATAATTGATTACAGCGCCATAACGATAGGTCGTATAACTTTGCATTCGGAATCTTGATACCAAAATTATAATACTGTCAATAATGTTAATCAATACGGGTATAAAAATTCCGTATCTGCTTGGACATAAAGCTTTATTCTCATAATTTGTACGAAAACGAACTACGAAAATTGATCGCTTTTCAATTGGAAACCACTGTTTTACATAAAACAACGTTGTATACAAATATAGGAGGACAGAGAAAAACTGCGCTTTATAACGGCAAGTCACATTCACACTTGAAGTCCAATAAAACAAAAGCGTCTCGTCGGGGCGGGGGTTTAGGTATACGTATACTTAAGTATATTTGACTTTATAGAATGTATTTATTATAGAAAATTATGAAATGAATATAAAGCTCGTAAACGTTTAACATAATTTGTTTAACTTAGAAAAAAGTTAAATTGGAAAAAAAAAACTTATCAATGAATAAAAAGCCTATAGTATTAGAACACAAAGCAATTAAGAGATTTATTTGCATGCTAAGTTTTCCATTGACCTCAATCTCAATTATTCATCGTTACTTGCATATACATAACTAACTACATAAATACCTAGTTGTTAGTTAATACCAATTACTATACATTATGGTTAAGTAACTCAATTAGTAAGTGAATAACAACACTGCAGAAATGACTGGATTCAATGAATCCTACTTCTAGGAATGACGAACGATTGCTTTAAACATATCCTCTGACGTTGAAATAATTTATGCCGGTACAGTGATTAGCACTTCTTAAACTCTATACATGAGTAGAGTAAGTAGAGAGTATACATACATTATTATACAATATATATATAGATTTATGTATATATATATAGATATATATGCATATGTATATTATATCTACATACAGCATACATATATCGCACTTTAATGCATAAACGACGGTCTTTATTCATTTTGGCTCTATTTATGAAACAATACATCAAAACTCCATTAGATTATAAGGCATTATACTTGATTATACTCTGCTTTATTCTCTGGGAATTTGTTGTGTCATACAAGCGAACACAACTTTAAGGAATTTTCACTATAATTTTGAAACAATGAGCAAGGCATGTTTCATGAAATTAGTTTTGAAAATAAATAAAAAAAAACTTTAAAATTTAATGTGGTTTTCTATTGTAAGTTGTAGGTTATGTGTATTTTTTTAGTTATATGAATATAATGTCGTTTCAGATTTTCGAAATTCAAACTCCTTAAATGTATTGAAATAAATTTATGAAATAAAATCGTTAAGAGAAAAATATTCTTTAATAACCTAATCCAATAAAACTGAACTGAACTGGAAAAGCTGAATCTCTTGTTCTTTGAATAAGGGGCTGTTCACAAATTACGTAACGCAATTTTTGCCGTTTTTTTAATGAAAATTTATCCAGAAAAAATATTTAGTGTAATTTTGATAAAAAAGAAAAATTTTCGTTACGTAACATTTT